>JARK01001368.1:640025-704501 GCA_000688135.1 Ancylostoma ceylanicum | reverse complement strand
TTTTCGAGGCACCGGACCCTGAAGCACACGAATGAACCGCCACCTACTTTTACGGTCCGTGTCCTCCACCGTCACCTAACGAGAACATTAGAGAGGAAGATAATGGAAGCCAGGGAAATAAGAAGGAATGGACCGGAAATAAACACCAAAGAGGAGCTAAAGGACGTTCTGGGGTTGATCAGCTGATTAGATCTCTCGGCCCTCTCAGTATTCTGATCCCAGTAGCACCCACTCCACGAGGGGCAGCGAAGGGTGAGGTCCCTTTCCTTCTTTGTAGCCAACTCCTAACATTCTGTCTCATGAGATTTTGTTTTGTGTAGGTTAGCACCACTGTGTAGGTACACAAGTCATCCTTTCTCGTCTCACCACACGGTAGCGTTGCTAATTTGCTTATGTTTGCTTGTATGCGGATGAGTTTGTATTGTATTGTATGGATATTAAGGTCTGACGAAGGCATTAGATGCCGAAAGCTCACCGGAATAAAGCTTGAAAGGAGAGCCTCAACAAATCAACAGAATTTCAGTAAAAATGAGGCTCAGAGACAGAACTATACTGAATTCTACAGGTTTTGATTCTTCCAAGAGAATTATGCTAACTTTAGATGATTTCGCGTCCTTTCACGGTAGCGAAAGACTTTTTCATTCATTTTTTGGTAGTGTCCATGAGGAGGTTGTTTTATTGTGCTGGGTGCCACAATGGAGCTGTTTTTTTTACAGCAAGGGAAAATGAGGATGGGGAGGCATACATTCATGTCATTTACGAAAGGTGTGCACTAGGAGTATCGCTGACGCATCATTATTTTCTACTTTTACCCTATTGTAAGACACAAATAGATTAGGAGAGGCTAGTAGCTAATTCACAGGACTGAGATAACTTGAGATAGGGCCCCTGCTAAGCTGCGATGTTTGCAAGCGTTCAGCAGGTGTTTTGTATGCCCAGTGTTTATGCTTATGTCTCTGCTTCGAGGGGAAATGTGTCGTTGGCGTGATCTCAAATGTATGTGTGTGCTGCTTGTTATGTCTCGTTATGCGGCTTTTGTTTTGGCGGTTTCCTAGTCGAGTGGCCTGTTGAGCGCGTTGCTATAGGCTGGTCCACATCGTACATAATAAGCATTGCGAAACGCTGAGATGAGGTGTTAAGAGGGATTACGGGGATCGCAGGGAGGGGAGAAAGTAGAGAGTATCCTATTGACGCAGAGTGGGGATGCTATTTTTGTTCAGTAGGGACGCCATTAGGAGGCCAACATAAGAAAGCAAGGGTTTTTTTGGAGAGGCTCTCGCAGTCTCATCCCTTGGCTTGTGTGGGTAAGTGCATATGTGAGAATTTGCAGACTTTATGTTGTCCTAAAATCAAAATCCAGAGGTCCATTCACTGAGAGGTATAAGAAATATCAACTTTTGTAGACAGGAATCCCGTTCTTTCGTGTTAAAACCCATTCATCCTTCAACACTGAATAATCTACGAACAGGTGCAGCATTTTCCTTCAATTCGTTGAACAGGCGAAACGATTAGGGTCCTGAATTTGAGGGAGGGTTACGGTACCATTACAAGCAATCAACCGTCGTTCAATCGCTCTTCGGTGCTGAACCACTAGCGATTATTTTCGTTATGACAAATGCGGATTGAAAATCTTATGGGATCGTCGTTCACGTTCTCCTTCTGGGCATACGTGAGAATTTTAGTTTGGCAGTTCGGACTGCTGGTTCCATGATGTTCTGCGAGCAGATGTGTTATGTGTGCAAGGTGCAATTTGATGTGCGTTTTTGTTCGCATAGCTGAGAACAACTGTTTGCTCTGTGCAGGCGCATCCTGAAATGCTTTTGGCAGGTGTATAGCATGAGAGCATGACAAACTGTGGCACATCTGTGACCTTTGCTCTCGTATTTGCTTGGGTTTTACGCGCTCAGAGAAATTAGTGGGGTGAGGGTCGGGCATGGTGGTATTGGTTTGCACTTTGATTGGTCGAAGAGGAGTGCTTGGTCCACCAAGAGTATTCCTGAAAAATTCACGTGGTTTTGTAGTGAACGGGGGTTTCCTAGGCAGCCTCAGTCCTTGTTTCAAGTTGCAGCTGAATTTATGCGAATTTTTGCACTTTTGGAGCTCTGGATGTACTTCACTACATCTTTCACAGCAGCACTATATCTCAGCTATGCGCGGTCAGATGTGCAAAAATTTGCTGATTGAATCGTACCGGATCTGTTCAGAATGACCAACGGTTCTTTTTGAGTCTTCCTTGACATCATTTTCTTGCCCTCGAAACAAAGTCATCCTCATTGGTTCAATCGTGCATCTCCATTCTCATTCGGGTGTTTTTTCGCTGCAACCCATTCCACTACGTCGGACGTTTGGAATGTATCGTAAAAAGTGCAATTTTTCTTCACAACCACTTGTTGTAGCCAGTGTATTATTTTCGTGTTCTCGAAGTGAGAGAATAAGTGTTCTATCGTGATTGGTCTCGAGAGAAACGCCGCAATTCTCGCACTTTGAGAAGAACGCGCATAAGCGGACGCAGTGGGAGAGAGACTGCGCTAGGAATGCGGCAATCTCGACGCTAGACGCTTGAAAGCAGTGCATGCCTATTTATGATGGATTTGCTGCTAGAGCTAGTTCATGATGACTGAATGGGATCGAATGACGTCAAAAAAGTAGCGTTGTATCAGTTGGACGCGACTGAGCGCTGCTTTGCTATATGATCTGGCGCGTTGTGCGTGGGAACCAGACAGTTGTTCTGCTTGTTCCGCGTGACTGAGGGACGAGAAAATTAATAGTTTACGTTTATTCAAGTGTTCCTCTTGTTGTAGGATTGAAATCCCAGAAAGCAGGCGAGCGAATGTGTTAGCAATTCATGCAGGAGGTTTGCGCCGGCTGGAGTGCTGTATTTCCAGTCGCACTGTCGGTTTAAAGCGGTTAAGAATGTTGAGTGCTGATCCTATCGCATGTGTCTCTCACGTCTTGATTATAAATGCAGACGATTGACGCGTTGTCAGGAAGAATCAAAGCCGAAGGATATTCAAGTGGTTTGCAGCGGCGGAAATTACCATGATGGTGTGAGGAAATTTGAGGTTTGGCTCGAGCCAGGGAATGCGCTCTGTCAGGTCTTAATTGGGAGATATCCAGTAGTGTGTTGATCTAATAATGCATTGGATGTATTCGATATTTAAATATTCGTTTCGAATAAGTCGAAATTTGAAATGTTCAGGTGAGGGAGAGGCCTGTTCCTTTGGATGCAAAGATAAGTTCTGTGAAGCCTTGTGTTTTTGAAATATCCTATTTTTCGGATGGATCTTCGAATTGTTAGCCAATCTATTCAAATCGATTCGATTTTTATTCGATCAATACTGTAATATCCAGTTAGAGAAGTGGGGTTCAATCGCTTATTCAGTTAAATTTAGCGTTAAAGTTAAACTTTTTTGAAGCATTTTTTTCCGTTCCATCGAGTAATTGATTTGCTCCTTCATTTTCCCCAGACTATTCCTAGACTTTCCCATGCACATTTTTCGGCCACATTAGACGCGGCTCCGTGCATTTCAATCAAAGCAGCTTGCTTCTCTTTAGTTGTCAGCGCTGAGGGCAGTGCCGTTTGTTGCGAGGGATGTGTATAGGAGCGCGCGTGGCGCGAGTCACTTGAAATGCGAACCTAATTGCGTCGCCTGAGATTAGTGATGAGAGTGCATCGTGTGGTCGAGGCTAGTGCAGTTCCAAGGGTGTCAGGAACTTTTCAATTTAACTGGTAAATTTCGTAGAGTTATCGCAGAGACGCTGTACACGTAACAGGTGTCTGTTTCAAAGGTTTCATGACATTTTCACGAGTCAAAATGTCAATGGTAGCATTGCCATGACGTCATGGCTGTATGCGTGGGCACCAACCGTTCTATTCAAATTCAAGGTTGCCACGTCTGGCTGTGAGTGGGTTGCGCTCTGACATTAGCGCAGACATTTATTTATGTGGTTGTCTGTTCAAAGTCCTAGCGACGGCTACTTGGCGACTGGAAATCGTTGCTCTCTGTTGCGATGAGAAAATCTACTGGAGAGTTCATCGAATGAATCGCGGAATTGTTGGCGGTTGGATTTTAATCGCCGCTGCGAATACATTTTATGACTTTCTCCGTTTTGTGTTTGATGTCGATAGCTAGATCGTTGTGGGTCTAGGGGGGTGAACAAGAGGCTACAGAATTCCAGTGCCGATAGGTTGCAAATGTAGGTAAATTGCTGCAAATTTCGGGAAATTATGGTTCAAGGTGTCCTTTAGACGATACCATAACTGCCATTGCAGTATTTTGACGATGTCTTTTATTAGATTAGGTGGGATTTCGACTATCGCTACTGCTTAGTAACTCCCCATGGTTGCTGGGAACAAAAGCTGTAGAGAAAGCCACTTTCATGTATTTTAAGCAGCAAAACTCGGATTCTTCTGCAGCGTTTTCTTTGATGACACATTTGTAGAAAAGTTTCTCGCTGTCGAAAGTGCCACGGTGTAACTCTATCCGCGACGATGCATATGTTTGCAGAGCGGTTGTTTTAACGTTTTACGTAAGCTTGGGCAACATTCTCGCAGGGATAAACTTTAATACAACGATGTACGTTGTTGTGCCATGAGAAAGCACTGAAGTGGTGGAAAGCATGGTACTTCCTTCTTTTCTATCTGGAAAATATGTTGTGATGGCGTCGTTCAAGCATGGTTATGCGAGTGGAAGACACTGAGTCACAGGATCTGCCCAAGTTTTGGATGGAAACTGTTGGAAGCTTTAAAATCTTATAGATGAACAAACTCGTCGGTTAAATTGCCTCCGCATTATTCATTTTTGTGGCTAGGGACAGATGTGAAAACGTCTGTGCCATTTAACGTCAGCGTTCCACACAGCTGTTCAAATTGAGCGAATTTCCTGTGCAGTTTTGGGTTACAGCGACATTTTTAGGGTTATATATAGCTTGGCAACAATGAAATCTGTTTCTGCCTCATTCCATGAGGAAACGGATTTCATGCGAAGTTGCTGGGCGGCACTGATTTCCTTTTCCTCCTGAAGTTGCGGCTGTTTAGACTTTTTTAGGCTCGCTGACGTTTGGAATGTGGTGGTTTTATGCTGGTAAATAGGATCCGAAATGCATTCCCGCGGTGGCCTTGGCGTTAACCATTGAATGGTGCACTAAAGTGGCGTAGAATGTCAACGTCAACCAGGAAGGATTTTAGGACGGCTGCTAGTGTCATGTGTGATTGATGGAGTACTGAATAGTACGCATTTGAATCCTGAGAAAAGCACGTCCATGGCTAAGGAAGGGAAATAGGCGAAGTCAACCAGGAAGGATACCGGGAACTGCATTTCATACGTTTACCTCAATAGGAAATTTGTGTGGTTTCGTGACCGCACGTGGATACATCTATCCGATATGTGGTCGTGTGCTGCTTATTTGATCACATTCTCATTCCTTGGCTCTGAAGCGGTGTACTTAAGGAAGATAACAAAATCGACGATGTGGGAGGTAGCGTCTCCTTCACTGGATGAAGGCAACCTTGGCTTTTCCTGGATGCATTTGCCTAGCAGGACAGCTTACCCACAACATGTCCCGCACAGAGGAGACATCCAGCTGGGTAAATTTCGTTGGAACAAGGGCTCAGGACATTCTGGCACATGGTTCTCTTTTGTCAAATATTTGTTTTTTTTTATTTTGAGAAATTCGCAGATTTTCCAATAATGTAGGATTGCAGCAGAAGCGATTGCGTAAAATTCATTAGATTACTTCGGAATTCTGCGTCCTCTCACATTAAGAAATGAGATGGCCTGTTCTTCTTTGCCTCTGGTTGAGTACTGAATTTCGAGCTGTTTCTCTAATCCAACACATGGTAGTTGTGTCTGCTCCGCAAACAGTACATATAGTTATGGCACTTTGTTCCACATAGGTCTGATTTATCCCATTTTGGGTGGCTACTCCTCCTCCAGTGACTACATCCTTACCTTGTTATACAAACGTGTCGTTTTACCTGCGACTTACTGCCAACGATGGAGATATTTTTCCGTGGGTGCTCATTTGTAAACGGCTGGCTGGTCGGCGGTAGCTGAGTTCAAAAGGCGAGCTGTCTGCAAAATGAAGGATGTTTAACGTCCTATTCGCTGTGGACCAGTGATTAATCGTGTTGGTGGGGACCGAAACGGCTCGTTACTCATCACACATGACGATGTTTTATTGAGGTTAAAGAATGGTCGGTCTGTGAAGAGGCGAACACCTCGCGAAAAACACCTGACTCCGTACGAGAGTAGTGGCGCGTTTGTTGATGATATCTAGTTGTAGCCATGATCATTTGTTGAACGGGGACCAGACTGGTCTTTCAAGTGGTCCATGAGCATATTCTGGGTGGAATAGTGTGGGTCGGTTTTGGGTTGGTGCTAAAAAAGTGCTCTGCACTTGTGAGTATACGAGATCGTGTAGGTGTTTGAGGGTGTGAACGTCTCAGTAGCTGGTGCCATATTTTCAGGGCAAAGCAAGCGGCAACAAATGGGCCCTGTACATGCGAAGTTTCATCCAGAAAACTTTGTTTTCGCTGGGAAACTTTGTACATGCGAATGCTGCTTCGGTCATCGTCACAGTGCTGATGCTGTTCTCCATATGCTGCTATGGGCTACAATTTGTGCATATCGAAACCGATATTGTGAAATTATGGGTGGCCAGTGAGTTTTTTTCTAGACTGCTGATTCTTTGTAAAGCTGGAGTAATCGATTGAATGATTTTTTTCTTGAAGAGGGCGGCCGACTTGATGAAGAGCTCAATTTTTTGTCACGGATACAAGAAACGATGAATTACAACGACTCGAAAGCTGGCAGCGAGATTGTTCGAGAGAATGGTCTCGGTGGCGGTTATCAGGTGGTGATTCAAACGCCGGAATATCCTGGCCAAAATATTCTGGATCGAGATCCGTTGCTCAAGCATGTTGATACGATGAAGGAGATCGCCAACTTCAGCATTGAGATGCACAATGTGTGAGTTTTTTTTATTGCCATTTTGCGTCTTTTTTTTCTTGTACTACTACTCTTACTTCTTTTTGTCGAACAGACTAGAAGATCATGTACCCCCAGTTGCCTCTAACGTAGAAACATCTTTGTTTTGGTGTAAAGCGATTGGGCTTTAAAAAATGGAATTGTTTTCATTTGTTTTTTTTTTCAATTATTATGCGCACTGATAAGTGCGCCACAAGAGAAATACGGAAAGGAAGTGTATAGCGCTGAAAAATAAAACGACTATTGGTACGTAGACGGCTGTTTTGTTGGAAAATTCCTGCCACACATAGTTTTTTTTTGCAAAGTTTCCGTGCGGTGTAGTTGGGATCCAATTCCAATGTCTCAGTGAATATATAATATCCTTCTTCTGTTTCTTTCCCTCCCTCCCTCTCTCTCTATTCCAGAAAAAAATTCCGTGTTGATGTTTTATTTATCACTTTCTTCTTTCATCTCTGTTGAAATTCGAATGCTTTATGTTTTTGGCTCAAATTTATCCTTGCCTATTAATTACACTTGGGGATCTCACCCTGTTGGCTACTCAGTGTATTTTCATATCTTACCTTTTTTATAGTGACAGCTCTGACGACAACTAGCACAAGAGTCATTTTACAATTACTGCCGTATTTCGATTTTTTGTATAGGAGCTGGCTATCAGCTGGATTTTTTACATGATGAACTATTAATGCTCTTTGTGATCAGTCCAACACCCCACATTTCGTTCTTTGGTTCTGGCTCTAGATTCCAACTAGCAGGTTTCCATTTTGCTGCGGTTGCAGTGGACTTTTTTGCACAAATCACATTGGAGCGCAGCGCATTTTGCAAGGCTGCGCTGCAATATTGCAAAAGTTTTTCCTGCGCAAAAATTTTATCCATCGGCTAAGTGCGAATATCGAAACAGTCGAATGGACCGGTTTTGGTGCTGAATGGGAAAATACTACTGCCATTCGCCATCATGAGATGTAATGGCTAGTTTTGTGACCTTTGCAAGTGTAGCTGCGTGCATGCGAGAAATCTTGGGAGTTCAAATTGGGGCAGCTTCTAACGCCAAGTTTTTTTTTTCGCAAAATCCTCTGGCAAAGTAACGAGATCTGAGTCAGCGATTTCATGCGCAGAATATAGGGGATGATATTATCTGGGATTCTGCTTCATGTTTTTCGAGGCTTAGTCATCACTGGACAATCCTGTTGATGAGCAACAACAAAATCGCAACTGAAAATAGGATCGGGATCCAATTAGCAGATCTGCGGTCACAGAGAACTACGAAAAAATGTATTTAGGTGAAGGGGAGGCTGAGGGAATGCCGGGAAATGTGACAGATTACAAGGGATGTTTAGAGGTGTTTCCGTATTATTGGAAGTGTCCCTTATCGTTTTCTTATTCCATCGTTTCAAGAAACTGCTTTTTTTTTGCTTTGAAAAATAAAAATTTGGAACAGTATGGAAAACTGGTGGTAGTATTTATCCACACTAGCGCTCTCCCGCCATGTGCTATTAATTTGCGATGATCCGAACAGCTAAGTATCTGTATAATTTTAGACTTTTTATTCCGGAAAGAACAGCTAGTAGTGGAGCACGATTTTATCAGCGTTCTGTTAGCAGACCGCTCATCTTGCGCTGGATTTTTCTAGGTGGCTTCCGTTTGAACTGCGCTTATTGGAAGTTGCGTTAGTGAAGTTCATTAAGCCCTCAATTCCTTTGCACACATTGTTTACTTAGCCGACGGATCAGACACACGTCTGCACAGGATACGCTTGCAGAGCATTTTGAGACTGCTGTCAACAAATTTTTGTGCAGGGAAATTGTATCCTTGTCACGAATTAACTTGTGCGAGTTGGTTGTGAAAGGAAATGGAATCAATCTAAGATTAATTTCAAAAAAAAAAACTTCAAGAGATTGTGAATTTAAAGTGTCTAGTGTGATTGAATTCGCGCTGGTAACTCAAGTTTCTCAATTTTAACGTCGCGGATGGAAACATTTGTATTTGCTTGTATTCATGTACGTTGTGGCGACGAGACGTTGATTCTTGAGCATGGCACGAAAATATTTGCCCACATCAATGTGAAGCGGTTTTGAGACATACAATAATCTGTTGGTTGAGATTTTTGTGGTCTCTCTGGTCGCTTTTGTCAGCGAGGAAGCCTTCTAGAATATTATAATTACGGTTTCGTTCCAGAACTTGGTCGTTATCTGACATCTGCTTCAAACCTGCACCTCCGGAGTTGGACGGTATCGCTGCAGAAATGGCTGATGTAATCGAACGAATCGTGCCTTGCATCTGGATCACACCTATTGACTGCTTCTGGGAAGGTGCTAAAGCACTTGGACCACATCCGCCCATTGAGACGAAGTGAGTTTGTCTACATTTTTTTCCATGTATTTTTTTTTTCTTTTTTTTTCAATTTACGTGCAAGATCTGATCTCAGTTACACATGACTTTCAAGGGACCTCTCCTTATTGGCCTGGTTGAAGTCGATTCCAAACAGGAAGTACATCCAGTGGACAGATTTTGACCCTATGGACGTCATTAATGAGATTCATCGAATGTTCAATCTTGGATCACATCATACGTTCTTTGAGAGGGTGCGTGCTATTATTTTCATGGGTTTTTTATACCTAAAAGAGACTTGCAGGCGTTGGCGCCAAATTTCATATCCACAAACTTTACAGCCTTTTCTGTTACTTTTTTAACCATCAAAGTTCCTAAAAGTTTTGCATTTCCAGGCTGGTGTTGGTCACGGCTACCTCGATAGGCCATGCATGAATCCCCTTGACCCAGAATGCCCCAAAATGTCGCCGAACTATTATGATGTGTGCCCACTGCTCGACAGATTCCGTGAATATGCTAGAAAGAACAATATCACCCTTGTGCCAGATGACTTCTCACACGACCGCTATGAATTCGATCTGTTCTCGATGTTCAGTGAGTATCACTTGCAAGCTTTTTGATTTAAATAGCTGAGGAGGAGATCCAGTTCGGCACCAGTATTTGACTTACATGTTTTATTATTCACTTAAGATCTTGGTGGACGACGCAGGAGAAAGCGAGATGTAACTGAAACCACCTTTGGAGAGCTTGGTTTGAATAGAACGGAATCTGAGATGTCAGTGCCCATCAATCCAGAAATCCTTGCGGCCGCAGCTGAAGAGGAAGCCGAAAGAAAAGCTAAGGCAGAGAAGGCTGCTGCCGAGGGTGGGTTTATCTGCGCTTTGGTTTGCTTAGTATCTTTTTTTTTTCGATGTTTTGCTTCTGTTTTGAGACTATTTCTTTCCAAGTTGTTTTTGATGTTTCTTTTTCTACCAGTTTGTGGAAAATATGGGCTTTTTAGATTGCAAAGCTTATCGTGGGCCAATGATGCGTTGGATGTTCGCTAATCTGGACAAATGGGCTGAATTTCTGGATGAGGTGTGCTTTCTGCTCGAGAAACTTCTGTTCTGAGAAGATTTTCCACTGTTTTTGTTAATCACCTTATCGCACGTTGTTTCAGTCGGAGTACCCTCGTTTCCCCGACTATGCGCATATCATGTCGGGTGGCTGCCCTGGATTCGCTGCAGGGGTGCTCCATTGGCCAGAAGATATGATACTTGGAGGTGTTAAACGACAAGGAAAAGGGGTCGACATGCAGTCAGCTGATGCTTTGCAAAGCGTTTTTCTGGTTGCAAGCCCTAATGATGTGTTCCTGAGGTTCAAACAGAAAGTAAGTATGATTTGATGTGTTCATGTTATTCTCTTGGAAGTTATTCAAATCAGACCTGGTTAAAATTTATCCAAAGCACCGATATTTAACCACAACTAGATGCGAAATATTTCTTTGTATTGTAGGGCAATCTTCCAATGGCCAAACCTGATCTGGATCAAACCAAATGGAACGAAAAGCTCGCCCAAGAGGTGATCCAGCAGTGGCAGAGGAATTTCACACAAATGCTGTACAAACACAAGGCGAACTTTGACGAGGAGGTCGGTATCTTTTGTGTTGTTTGGAGCAATGCAGTAACTTTTCTGTGCGGTTTATACATATAGTTTGGATATTCAGGGTTTCGAACGTCGCACGATCCATCCACTCGCTTCAACATCTATAGCTGATATGCTGGAAGAATTTTGCCAATTCAATTACAAGATCATCTTTGTTGGCTACGGCTTGATGGTGAGTTGTTGTCTATCATCGAGACGTTATTAGTGGGGTGGACGACGGCTTTGATATAGCTGCAAATAGTGTTGTTCTAGTGGTTGGCGTTGCATGTACGCAATTAATCTTACACAAAGAACAGCAGTGGTATTTGTCCGTCAATGATGAGCTATTTGTTAGTGCAGTAGTTGAGCCGAGCCTTGGGAACAGATGTTTGGGGATCAGATCAGCTCGAATGATTCTAATCTAATGCTATGTAATTGCTGATTTCAGCTTGTCTATGCGATTTTCACTCAAATGAAGCGAGATGGCTGCCTTCCTTCTTCTCAATCGTGCATGGGACTTGCGTTGGCCGGTGTGCTGACTGTGACGTTTGCATCCGTTTCCGGTCTTGGTCTGGCCACTTGGTTTGGCATTGAATTTAATGCGGCTACCACACAGGTGATTCAGAATTCCTCAGTTTTGAGGTTCCGGCATTATTTCTTGAACTCTTAAAACCATTTACTTTTTAGATCGTACCATTCCTAACCCTCGGTATTGGTGTCGATAACATGTTTATGTTACTTCACAACTATCACGATGTAATGTCACTAACCAATCAACACGAGATCGGCATTTTGATGCGTGAGACAGGAATGTCAATTCTCTGTACTTCTATCAACAATATACTATCGTTCTTAGCAGGTGTGTTTGGAAATTTCTTTGCTGTTGAGACAAATAGGGGTTCGTCAACTTTTGAACTCCTTACATCAGCTGCTTTCAAACTACTTGACCAGTTACCAATAGGGTATTTTCTTGGTATTTTCTTGCAAAGTAGTAATTGGTTAATAAGTCCCTGGTGTATCTCAGTATCGAGTAATTCTTCAGCTTTAGAACTGCCTTGTTTAGGTACGATGTTGCCCATTCCGGCCTTGCGGTCATTCTGTGCTCAGAGCTCCATACTACTTACATTCAACTTCATTGCCATTCTCACTTTATATCCTGTAAGTGTAGCTGTTTGACTTAGTTTTGTGTTTTATTTCATGTTTCATGACCGATACATTTACGGCTGTTACAAATCTAGCAGATCTATAATATAAAGAATCGAAAATACCAATTCAAAAATTTCTAAAAATTTTATTTTTCAAGTTCTTAATTAATGTTTTGTCTACAGGCAATAATCTCAATTGATCTCCGACGTCGAAAAGCGGGTATGCGAGACGTGTTCTGCTGTCTTCGGGGTGAAACTCGGCAAGAAGCGTATTCGATGATAACGAAGCCACACTATCAGGTAATAGCAAGAGATCTTATTACTGTCGCATTATTTGCCTATCTTTCAAAGAATTTCTTTTAGGAAAAGCGCACTATTGGTGAGCCCATACCACGAATGATGTCATATAAAGACATGGAAGAAGAACCTGAACCGGAGCCGTTTTCACTTCATTCTCTCATTAAAAAGTACTACATTCCATTTATTAGCAAGAAATGGACGAAAGTGGGTGCTTGACTGTCTGCTCTTTGATTTGGAATGAATGAAGAGCTTTGTAACTTAGTGCTGCTATTTCAGATCTTCGTTATTAGTGGCTCATTGGTGCTACTAATTCTTTCCTTCATTGGAATGCAGAGGGGTGCAATAGGACTGGAGCTTAGCGATGTATTACCCGAGCACACGGCCCCTGCTAAGTTTTTGCAGGCCAGGGACAAGTACTTTAGGTGGGTTTGCCTATTCTTGAATTTACTTCTGTTGCTTTGAAGGTTCGCCGAAAAGGAAAACTAGGGTTTATTTTCTAATTTCATTATTCGTTCTCATTTTGGAACCAAAAGTCATTGATGGAAAATGCTTAAAATTCTTGTATTTGCTCGTTACATTGTCTTTTATATAATTCCTGCTCACAATTTCATTCGTTGACGTTTTTTAATAGTTTGGTAACAGTGTCCTAAGTTTTATTTTCTGCACATTTTACTCGAGGGTGTTTTGGAAAAATTTTTCTGATTAAAAAATGTTTTGTCTCACTTTTCTCGGTTCCATAAATGAAGTCTTCAGTGTTTATCTATTGTGTTTTCAGTTTCTACCCAATGTTCGCCATCATCAAAGGACCAGACATCGATTACGCGCGACAACAACACCAGATTGACAACTATAGGAATGCGATAGGTCAGTTGTGGTCTCCTCTCTGTAGATGGTTGGAATTACTAGTTTTTTTCTATGCAAATCAGGCGACATTGTATACAGCAAGTGGGGGTTCATGATTGCTTTGCTGAAATATTAATATTTTTCATCTGGTGCTGCGTTCATTTGTAAAGTTTCATCATTTCCCTGCAATACTGCGTTGCAATTTACCCGTACTTCTTACTTGCTTTGCTTCATGAGGGTGATATTTATTTAAATGCCAAAAGTTTAGCCTCATCGAAGTTCGTGATTAAAACGAAGTCTGGCGAGCCGTCGGAGAAATACTGGCTGGGAATGATGAGGGACTGGTTAGCGAGCATTCAAAAGGCTTACGACGATGAAATGGCACAAGGAAAGTGAGTATTTCAAACCATTATTCGGCAGAATTTTTGAAGTTACTAGCAGTGGTTTATTGAAGTTGCATAGACATCACATGCCTGGATTCTGAGCCTTTTATGTTCGCTATCTGAGGTTTTGATTCAAGGTTCAATCTCACCGATGGAGAGCTGAAGGGCAATGTCAGTGAAGATGCTTTGATTGCACATCGCCTGATTTGCAGCGTTGGAAACAAGTATCAGTGCGAAGGACGGGTGAGCACGTTGTTATCATTATCGACAGTGCTCTGCAGCTGGTTTGCTTTTACCTGGATGTTTACGATTATTTACAGGTGGGTAAGATCCGACTGGTTGACGACATGCAGACAATCAATCCAGACGGTTTCTTCAACTATCTGACTGCTTGGTATAACCAGGATAACATGATGTGAGTGATTCATTAATGAGTTACATTTTCGGGTGTTAGTGTTCATTTCCTATCTATCACCAACAGTTATATACTGGGGAAAGTAGTTAATCATTTGATCCGGTCTTCTTCATAGTGGTAGAAATTTTATTGCGTTAAAGTGGTGGTACCGCGCCTCTTTTTTGCTTTTTGGTTTTTTTTGCTTACTATTTTTCGCTTCAATTCTGGAGATGTCCTTCAATTCCGTGGATTATGGATAGTTTATCATCAAACACCTTGCATACGCAGTACACCTACATCGCTGAGAGCTTAGTGTCAATCTGTCAAAGAAGCCTTCTTTAAATCCATCTTACTTTCGGATGCGGATAAAACTTATTTCACCACCAAGAACCATTGAATTAAAGTAAAGTTTATAGGTACTACGTATCTCAAGCATCTTTCTATCCAACGCCACCGAAATGGTCAATAGCTGACAAGAATGCTCCACTACTGGTACCAGCTGCCGAGCCACTAGCCTATTCACAGATCCCATTCTATCTAACCGGGCTCACGGATACGCCAGTCATCATTGAGATGATCAAGGTTGGTAAATCTTGTTCTTTTTCCAGAATACTGTCAAAGATTTGTTGTTATAGGATATCAGATCAAAATGTGATTATTTCGTCTCACAAGGTCTTCCGAACTTCCCTCAGGGTATTGCGTTCACGTTCTGGGAACAGTATCTACACCTGACCTATAATTTGATGACGGTGAGTAAGACTTGTGATCCATAATTTCTGCCATTGCTAGTTTTTTTTTTCATTCGGTAGCTTTTTTTTTCTTTAATTTTTGAAGGAATATGTATTTGCTTTAGGCTATCATTCTCATTGCCTGTGCCGTATTCGTGGTCATCTCGATGCTGTTGTTCAATCCATGGGCAGCATTTAACGTGCTATTAATTCTTATAGGTATGTTTGCTCATACCCTAGTAATTTTAATGTCCAGTTCACTTACTTTATATGTCGAGCTTATCCAAAACTGGATGGTAAATCTTTCGAGTGATCGGCACATGTTAATATTTAATTGATAACTTTTTTAGTAATGACCGTGGAACTAGCCGGATTCATGGGCTGGGCAGGTGTGAAGATGAATCCCGTGTCAGCGGTGACACTGATCACTGCTGTAGGAATTGGTGTCGAGTTCACTGCACATGTTGTACTGGCATATCTGACGTCACTTGGTACAAGGCAAGTTTATTCATTCGTAGGACCAATTTTTTCATGTTTTCCTTTCTATAAGTATATAATTATTGGGTTCTTTAGAGCTGAAAGAACGTCTAGTGCTATTGATCGAGTATTTGTCCCAGTTATCCATGGCGCTTTATCGACGTTACTGGGTATTCTGATGTTAGGATTCTCTGAGTTCGAGTGAGTTGTTGGAGGGTATCTTACATTCCAGATAATGATAATTTTTGAGCTTTTCCTTCTTGAGAGTGCGTTAGTTTTTGTTTGATATTGTTGACTTTTTTCCTAATGCAGGTCCTCGAATTTATTATTTCTTGCAGGTTCGTCGTCAAGTACTTCTTCGTTGTAATGTCGGCACTGATTGTGATCGGAGTAATTAACGGTTTGATACTGCTGCCAGTGTTACTGTCGTTAATGGGAGCACCTCAAGAGGTGAGTTCACACCTACAGCCTTTTCTAATAGGAATTAGTTTATTATTAGATTAGCTAGCAGCCCATTCATCTCCAAGTATGATGAAAGAATCGTTAGAATTGAGGACTACTCAGGCTTTCTTCAACGGGCTTTCTATGCTTGTTCTTCTTGTTGCTTTTTACTCCCTGGTTCTACTTGCCTTTTGCAGTTTGTGTTTTGTGGTTTCCAAGTTCCGCTGTAGTTAGCAAGTCAAAAGTTGTAGGATCTCAATTTTGGGCGGAAATACCAGGGAAGTCTTGATTTTATTGTACAATTTATTTATTTATAGGTGTTCTCCGTAGACGGTAAGGCACGTCTAAATCTGCCACCGCCACTTCGTCGCCGTGAAACCGAAATCGAAGAAGATGACGAAGGCCTGATGATGGCGACACGTGGCGTGCGTCCATTCCGCAACATTGCGATCTAGCAGCGTCTGTGGCGCGGCGATTCGTAATAATTTAAGTTCGCATTACTACGGAGTCTCTTGCTGGTATTAGAAATCTGCCCTGCCGATATCCTTTCATTCGCGTCGATTATTTCCGATCTTTTTTTTTGCTTGCTTGTCAAATATTGCCGTTTCCTTTACTTTTCTTTCATCTTCTTTCTTTTGCTTACAAATTTCTTCTAATACGAACTCGTTACTTTTTTTCTCTCTCTAAGCAACCAGATTTCAGGTATTGTGCGTGTGTATCGATTGAATTTCTCTTTCTGCTCAACGGTAACTTGTAAAATGTGCTCGCAAGTGCAATGTTGTGTGCTGTTTTTTTTCCTCTTTTGTTCTTAGTAGTAGTCGTTGCGTACGAAGCTTTATTCGCCCGTCCCTCGTTTCACCTATGTGTATATTTCCCGAATCCGACCCGGTTGCGCGCCCCCGAGTTTTGCGAAGAACTCGTCCAAATCTCTTAAATTCAGTGCATGCGTCATAATAGATTTTTTTTTTCGTTTAAAGCACGGGCAGTCATCGATCTCGTTCAGAATCGGCGGAAATCGATTATTTGTAGTTGTGGTCGATGGCCGCTTACTTAATTTAAAGATGAGTTTTATGCCTTTTCAAACTTGTAATGCGTAATGACGATCTCTTTACGTAATCTTGTCTGGTATCAGCACTATTTAATTGTATAGATCGACTAGGAACAGTTTGTTTGTCATGTTGATAGGCGTGACATGTGCGAGTGTGCGACCGCGATTACAGCCGATGACAAGTAGGGTGGCGATGCTGAATGCTCGTGCCCTTAGAAGTCATCGACGACAAAGCGGTTGTTTAGTAGAGTATCCTGTCAAATTTTTTCGGTTTTATCGATTGATCCGGTGGGTAGTTGTATTAATAAGATTGTTAATACCGCTGAACTGCATGACTCTCACAAGTTCGGAATATTGTATGATCTGTGTTATCCTGATTTAATATTTTGTTTTGCGATTTGTTATGATAATAAAAGATTTTTTCTCTAAATAGTGAGCTGTTCTGGAACTGGGCATTAGGCTAGTCGCGTCCCAAAAATCCCGGAAAAGTTGGCCAGGCTTGGCGCGAAGTAGTTAATGAGCGCACTGAAGTCTTATTCATCTTATGTCGCAATCTCTTTTTCAAAGTAATACGGCAGGGCTACTGGAGGAGCTGTAAGCTGTATCTTATAGGATCGTGTGATACTGCCTCTCCCCTGAACCAGACGCGGCAAAAGAGCGTTTAACCAACAACACACAGGGACGAAGCAGTGGATTTCTAGTCGCGATCCAGCGGGCCAAGTGTGAGAGTCTTACTACCCAAGCGGTGCGAGCAACGAGCTTTACGTTCCTAACGTGGTTCAGCGCGTCCTACAACCTTGCCGGTTCCAGGCCGCAAGTGACCCTACTAGTCAGCGGTATGGTTATTTACAAAATTCATCAACAATGTATGATAAGATAGGATCCCAACAATCTTTCCAGCCCTCTCTATTATCTCCCATCTTACCATACGCAATTGATGTTTCTGAACGAAAGACGTGGTATTCGAAGAAGTTTTCCGGATAAAGGCTAAACGTGACGGGTAGAGCCCACTAGACAAAATTCCATTGCAGTGACGGTCTAGGATGAGTTCCTGCATCACATGCAGTTGAAAAGTGATGCCAGCCAGTAGTATATCGGATGGGATGGACGCATCCAGAACCCATCCAGTGTTGCGACAGCCGATGATTCGCTCTACAACCCAGCGTACCAGGGTTAGTGGGCGGAGCCTGTGAAAATCGGCAAATTTCGCCAAGTGATTGATGCCCAAACATGACCATGTTAAGAAGGGACTAGAATTGTTAGGGGAGCATGTTCTTTTTCACAACTCCCTGTTTGAAAATCATCAACTGCTGCTCACATTTTCCACTTCTCTCGAGGGTTTCTAAAGCTTTTTGACGGTCTCTAGGGCTTTAGCTGAACCAATATTTTGCCTGAGAGATCTGATGTTAATTTTTCTCTGCACATTCCAAAAGAACTGAGTTAACTTGAATAGCTATAATTCATAACGATAGATCTAAATCAAGATTCGTCATTAATGCACCTTTGATCTCTTTTTTTGTTCACGAAAATTTCTTTGACCCCTGCAATCTGAAATGGCCACCATACCCATCTCAAAAGTGCAAGCAATACGGTCTTTTCGTTGTCGAACGGAACTCAATTCTACTTTTTCCTCACATTTATGAAAACGAGTTTCTTTCCTGTCCATGAATTTGCCAGGGTAACACTGAAATGTTAGACTCCGTAGATTTGTTAGACTTTCATTGGCTGAGGTAATTTCAGAGCGAGGACTTTTTTCTGCTAGGCAAAAAGTGATGTTACTCCGTAAATCCCATAAGATTACACCTCTGTTGCTGAAAAGTACTATTTGTGTGTTATAGAGCAGTCTACAACATAGTTTTATTAAATCCGAAAAGAGAACTTCAAAATATCACAGACAACTAAAACACGTTGTTGCTGTGATGCTTATCACACAAATCACCAAGATGAGATCAGTTCGATACACATTTACTTCTTCTGGATCACACGATGTCTGTCATGAACCAGAGTTCATGATATGATTGGAATGTATCAAAGTTCGTGAGTTATGATATCTGATCCCACGACTCCGCCCTATGCGGAGGGGATCAAGAAGTATTTAAGTCGCGACGTTACTGACACATCGGGATCTAACGATTGAGTCATCCCTCATGTTGACCTCCCGCTTCTGAACCTCTCCGATCTGCCTCGTTCACCTACCGACAGGCACCCGACTTCACTGAGAGCTCTTCGTAGGTAAGATACTGGAAGAGCAATGTAAGGAGTAAGGTAACTGTCAAAGGGAAAGGTAATAATGGCGGCATGGTATGCAACTTAGGACCGTGTAGTGTGTAGCTTCACCCATCTTGTAGTAGAACGTTTCAGAGAGAGTTTATAATAAAATGTATGCATGTCAAGTGTAGAGAACCACCAAAACCATATTTGGAAAGTGATGCCCTCCAAAACAATGTCATTGTTACCCATATCCCCAGCCCCAAGGTTGATAAAATGGTCGGTATCCATATCCAAATGACCACGGTTGTTCTTTATCGCTCATGCCTCCCTGTTCGGCATCTGTCATGTATGACCAGCGAGAGTTTTCTGGCTCGCGATTCTGATGTGATCTCCTGAAATGGATACATTGCATTTTTGCCATTTTTGACCGGAAAATGTAAGTAAAACGTTTTTGGATCCAATTATTATTTGTTAGTAATTATGTAGATCATAAGATACTCAGCAAAATTAGAAGGTTTCTCTCTATTCTGCTGGATAGAAAGTTTTGCTACATGTACGTCTTGTAAAAAGAACTAAAGAACTAATGATCAGAAAGATTTGGCATGTCTACGACAGCCGATTTTTGCCAAAGAGAAATACTGTTTCTTGAAAAGCCTCCGTGAAAAAAAAAACTCACATCCGTTGTTGGGAGCCATATAATGGATGCGCGGTAACGTATAGTATTTCCGCAAGCAGTAAGAGTACGACGGAGTAACGCATCACTAAAATGGACCAGATCATTCAGGATATTGCAGTTCGTTTTATTAACGACGGGAGAATAGAATGAGGAAGCTCTTATAATGCTATTGCAGAAATTAAAAAAAAAAACAAAAATTATCACAGGGGCAAGGATCGGAAGTTTGATATTCTGTGGAAAATCCACAGGGAAGTATTTCATGTATTTCGTCTTCTTCTCGTCTGGAACAGCGGTAAGAAACGCATGAGTGTCATGAACACGAGCAAAAATTTCGAAATTAATCTAGGAGGTGACTTTTCCGGATGAGCATGACTTAGAATTGGTATTCTGAAACCTTTCCTAGACCCTTTTTCGTCAAACTATGTTGAATGTGGAGGCTGACAGGATGGGGGCGTCGCTATCGACGAGGTCGCCAACCACAATGAGATTTGGAGTGCGTTCTGAGAAGTAATTTTTCTACCGAGGAGTTATTGCTAACAGAAGGAAGACTCGATAATTTATTGCTATAGAAATTGACTCCTCAGAATGATAAAATTGACACTGGATGAAAAACCCTTTGGGATGAAAAATTTTCCTGGAGTGCGACAGAGAGAACAGGGATGGAAAGAACAAGCTCAAGATTTCCTCTCAGTGTTTCTCCCGCTCTACGTTGGTTTTGCTGCGCTAAAAAGCGCCATCTTGGACATCTTCCTGCATGACGAAAAGTCCTTCTAGGTCCTTTTTAGTCTCATCTTTCCATCGCTGTTCCTCTCGGTCGTTTGCCGGCGACTTCCACGCTCAAAACTTAATGGACTCAATGGAATACTGCTCGTTTCTTCTCAACAGATGCCCATACCACCTCTAGCGTTGTGACCGCAACTTTTTTCGGATCGTTGTGTTCTGCATTCTCCTTCGCACCTTCTCATTTGGTACTTTATCGAGACGAGTTACTCCACAACACCATCTGAGCACGCGCATCTTTGTCACGTTCAATTTCCTTTCCAGCGCTTTAGTTAATGGTCAGGACTCATACATGAGTGTTGGTCCTGCTACCGTACGATAAACTTGCCCTTTGCGTTTGAGCATCTTTTGCCGCTCAGAAGAACAGAGTAGGCTCGAAATAAATCCGAAAAAAAAATTCAATTACATGGAAGATGATTTCAGCGGTGGTGAAATGAGCATGACAAAAAAAAAAGAGCTGTTACGACTAAAATGGACGAGATTTGTCAAAAGTGTTCAGTGAGTTGTTGACAGTCAGTATTAGAACCAACCATCTTTTATTTTTCGAACAAACTAAGCCTTATGTTGGCATTGTGAGATATGAAACTTGGCAAATCCGGTAGTGAAGACAAAAGTAAACCAAGGTGACATCTACTTCTCGATGACGTTTACTTGTAAGCAGAAATAAGTCATCAAATGAGTTCTTGAGAAAGAATGTTTTGAAACAGATGGAGAAGATCTGTAAATACTACAGGGTGACAAATAGTTATGCAACGGGTTAAGAATTATTCGCAATTTTTTTTGGCGAAATAGTGTCATTGAACAAACTAAAACAAACACGTTTGTACACACAAGGACAGCCCTCAAAATGGTCATCTTTACTTCATTGCCATTCTCTACTCTTTCAGAAAGGTCTCCTACAGTTTCTGTAGGTGCTTTTTAGAACTCCGCATGACCTGATGAGTTCAAATTAGGTGATTCCGACGTTGGATCACCGTACGTTTGAATGTGCATCTGGAGAAACGCATGCTGGCCAGCATTTTTGGAAGTTGGCAGTCTTCGTGAAAACGAGAGCATACTATAAAAGAGTGAGAATAACTGATCCCACATCAATATGCTGCGCAAAAGCAGAAGAGCAATGCTTCCGAGTAATCTAGAGGTCTGGAGAAGCTGAAGAGACTGGAAGTAATCAAGGCGCAACCCGAAGCAAAGGACGAAATGAGGGAAATGAGCAAGTCAACTAGTCAATCGAGTGAGGGAAAGTATGGGAAGAGCACATTGCTAGAATGAAAGAGTGTTGCTGGATAAGGGTACACACACCCAATGTTCCAAATGGAGGAAAATCTCTTCGATGAAAGGGCGTGCTGTGGAAGAAAACTGGAGAAAGGTGGACAATTATAGTTCCATTTTTTTGGATCCATATGTTAATCTTCAGTTTTCATCTCATGCACTATCTTCATAGGAGAACTACGTAAATTGTGCCATAAATTTCCTCCTACACTCATCAGTAAGGTAAAGGAAACATAATTGTGTTTTTAGGTAAATTTTGTAGACAATGGACAACAGTGGACAAATACAGGCTTCAATTCGACGGGAACACCAAGTGAGGGATTATTGGACACTTAACACCCGTGCACGTCAGGCCCCGGTAAAACAGTGCATGGAAAGCCGCTGTTCCTAGATTTTCCCAGAAAGGACTGGTCAGCTTTGACCTAAGGTAACTAATAAGGGGTTGGAGTAAGTTGGGGCAACTTTTGAACGTGCTGTAGGATATCTTTCTAGATTTATTTGTTTATTTATTTATTCAGTACACCACATAGGTGCACCATCAGAAGTCGTATAGGACCATATAAAGAGGAAGCAGATGAAACTAAAGACAAAAATTTATTATAAATAGTACCTAATAGCCAACCCTTAAACAATAACTTCTAGTACTGAAAAAACATGATAAGGGGACAGTTACCAAGCCCTTAGTTAGATAACCACGCCGAAAAAGAATAGTCAAACATAATTTGAAAGGATGGAAAGTACGTGCAAAATCCATGACAGAAAGTGTGAGGTGAATTTAGCATAGCTTAGATGAGGATCGTGGAGGAAAATTCAATGTTGGCCTTGCAATAAAATAGCCTCAGCTAAGGAACGGTTAGCTATCTGTGTCCTAGTACCTATCGAGGTAGGTAGCTCTGGGTTTAACGAGGTTTCCAGATAGAAGGTGATTAATGGTGTAAGAATAGAAGGAGGAAATGTCGAACAATAATAGGAAGTAGCACAGTAGTACAGCGTATTAGGTAACTCCGCCCCATGCAATACTGGTTAATGACTTATTCGACTCAATAATAGAGCAGTGAAATAATACATGCTTGAAAGTGGAATAGTGCAATAAATTTGATTGTTGCCGTACTTACTCATGAACTATTTATAAAAGTAAGGACCAAGTGGCTAATAGTTTCACCATTCTGTTCCCACCATCATATCTGGTCTATGGCTATGAAGCTGTGTAATGCTCAATCAAATGTTCTCCGGCGAGGTTTCTGTCTTTTTTTTCGGAGAATTTGGTGGACCGTTCGAGGGAGGGTGCGTCATAGAGACAAGACAGAATGGATTTCACAGAACCCACCAGATTAGCCACGAACTACTAGCAACTAAGATCCAGAAGCAGTTACCCTACTAATCATCATATAGGTCCATGAGCTCCATTCCGCCTCGACATTAGAGGGAAAACCTCGCAAACAGTCTTTTTTCTTCTAATTTGGGGTTATTTTAGAGATTGAAGGGGAATGGGAGTGGGGATGATGGTGTCCTGGAGAATGAAAGTGGTCTCGAGACTGAAACGCTCGCTTTTTTGTCAGACTCGTGCAGCATTATGGTCCAATTAATATTCATAGAAGAGAAGGTCAGAAATTTTTGGTTTTTGGACAGTTATTTCTGAAAGAAAAGCATGGTCTAAGTAGTATTATATTAGAGGGGTGATGCGCTTTGAAACGAGTTACTGATCGATGCGAAATCTGACTAGTAATCAT
This sequence comes from Ancylostoma ceylanicum, assembly GCA_000688135.1. Taxonomy (NCBI): domain Eukaryota; kingdom Metazoa; phylum Nematoda; class Chromadorea; order Rhabditida; family Ancylostomatidae; genus Ancylostoma; species Ancylostoma ceylanicum. Next base: position 681,139 of record JARK01001368.1, on the reverse strand, counting down.
TAATTGGAAATAAAAAAATCCTCGTGTAAAAGCAACGGAAACTTACTATGTTATAAATTTACTATATGCAGGTCATGTTGTGCAGAGTAGTGGTTTTCTTCTGTGGAAATAGGACCTCTGTCTCTCTCTCTTCCTCTTCGATTGCTGTTTTCTTGCAAAAGCTGACGTGCAGAAAAAGGCATTCCATAGAAATTGAGGGATTAGTTCAGGAGTGAAGGAAATGAAGTAATGAAATTGAATGATGAAAGAAACAAGTATTTTCAGTCCTGGAAAATCTTTGCAAATTTGAAATAGAGCAACTAATTATCGGACGAATTTGTTGAATGGTAAGGAAATGCACGTTCACGACGGTAGAAATGGAAGAGACGTTTGACAACTTTTTTCACTCTCTAGTTGTTAGTATTCCTAATGTGTATTACATAACTAAATTTTTTCTAACTTAGCCCATAGCTTCTTATTTTGTACAACAAGTAAGTAAATTAAGAGGGGAGCAGCCGAAGAACTAAAGCGGCTAAATGTTAAACATTCAATGTTCCGCCTTGTTTGCAAGGCCACTGTAATGGAAACGATACGTATCGATCGCCATGTCACATAGCTTCTTATTGCTTGTTATAATTTCTTATGTCTGTCAAATTTCTTATGTCTGACATAGCAGTGCTTATGAGGAGCAAATTCGGCAGGTTCGGCTACCATAGGACAATATGTATGAATTTTTACGGGGTAGAAGATATCTTTGTCGAGAATTAACAGAAGGAGAATCAAAGCTCTTCAAACAGAGGTTCCTATTTCTGCCATTCTTTTTAATAGTGACTAGAAGCTGCGATGTTTGGAGAAAAGAGCTTAGGAGAACAGCTAGCCTTTGTGGTAATCGCTCAATTTTGCTGGAGGAAGAATGTTATCCAATCACATCGTTTCCTAAACATACACGAGAAGGTGCTAGGATCTCCTGGGAAATCATCAGCATGCTTCGGGGACGTTATGAAGTTTTACGGAATAGAAAACGAGAACTAATTAAGAAATTGACATTAATGTGTGCAAATACATAAAGAACTAATCGGTGATTGTGCTTTCAGGATCAGTGAAATCCATGCTTTGAAAGAAGCGCACATTGAAATCTCTGATCATTAGGTAGCAGTTACTGCGTGCCGGACAGCAAATTAATTGTCATGCGCTTGTTCAAATTAAATGCTGAAAGTTAAGTTTTCTTTTTTCATTTTTTAAAATTTTCAAAAACTAAGGTAAAATTGCGGATGAGATTGACATCCTGTAGGATAGTCTAGTCTGATAAAGCCGTTAATGGGGAACAGTTAAAAGTGAGCAGTGCAGGGTAAGTTTCTGTGCGAAAATTGGGTGAGTTCACCTTGAATAAAGGTAAAAATCAAAGGAATGGTTAAGAAAGAAGTTGGGAGTAGGCGCGATACCGTAATTCCATCTCCGTCATTTTCCAGCCAAATTTCCCCGTAATTTCCTGTGAGTCCTGCTGTAATTTAAAAGGCCGCGCTTCTTATAAGTTTTTATCCTTAATACAGAAACTGGAGTAGAGTAAGTGCGAGTAGAATGGGGTGTCCGCCGCACGCCGTCGAGTCGAAATCCAAGAATGACGAAATTACATCAGCGATGCGGACGTACAACATAGTAAATGAGTAAATAAACACAATAAAAACATCAGAGATAGTAGACAACGAGAGTAAACATGACGCAGAGGGCCCTAACTTAGCTACTTGTGGATTACGAACTTGGACCGATCTGCTAGGATATGAGTCATCAATAACAAGATCCTTCGACCGTAATAATAAGATCCTTCGACGGTAAGAAAGTTAACATTTCAGTAAATTACATCGATTCCTATACATTTCATCTACACTGCCTATTTTCGTGGATGATTCCTCACCCGTTCTTCAGCAAATTAGGCGGAGTTTCCAGGGAATTCAACCGCGTGGCTGCTGCGAAATAGTACAAAACAACAAGATCTGTTCACATGAATCCATATGTTTAACACCACTCGAGATTGGTGTAGTCTTTATTGTTTTCGGCCAATTTCTCGGCTATACCGCCGGAAAATTAGGTAATGAAGGTCACAAAATTCATGTCAGCTCACTACTTCGATTTATCCGTTACATTTTGTCCACGTTTGGCTATTTTTCATCAAATTATTGTGGGTATAATGCAGCAACTAGAACCTGATTTATTTGATGTACAGGGTCAACATACCATAAATAGCTGTTATATGTACAGCATAAAATTGCTGAAGAAAACGTAGTGGAAACAGCACTTTGCGAAAAAGTCCGAATGAAGTGAAGTTCATTTGAGTGACAGAGAGTAGCGCATACTCCATTTTTACATTCAACCACGTGGCATAATTCCTGGCTGATGAGGACCAATCCAGCCAGGGCGGCCAGGACCAATCCCGCCAGGGAGGTACGGAGGGCGGTGGTATGGAGGATAGTACGGAGGTCGAAAGTATGGTGGTCTGTAGTACGGTGGTCGGTATGGTGGATAATACGATGGATAATAGTACGGTGGCCGATACCATTGACGTTTCACTCGTATGATCCTGAAAATAATGAGATTTATCAGGAAAAGCGTGGAAATTATTTTTGATTCTGGACTTACTCATTTTCCGCATTTTCTGGAATTGGAAGAGCATGAACAGAGAGTAGTATCACTGTTAACAGCAGCACCGGAAGGGACCGCATATCTTAAAACTGTCGCCTGTCATGATATGTGGAGTCTCACTACACTTCTCAACCCATTTTTTCATCAGAATGGACTTTTTGACCTAATATTTCAGAATCAACTGGAATTCTGGAGCTGTCAGTGCTTCTGAAAATCTTTCGAATAATATGCGGATCATACTTAAATGTTCACAGGCTGCGCATCGTTTGAACCACAAGTACGTACCTATTTTCACAGGTTTACCTTGGAGCTTTAGTCCTACTGGCTGATAAGGAAATATGGGTCCTTCCTGGATTTTTTCCCGAATTCTCCTAGCCTACAGAGCAGCATAGCTCAGTACTTAGAATACATATCAAGTCTCCGAATTTTTGAATTACGAAACTGTGATTTTTTTTGGATTTCAGCATCCGGGATTTCGAATACTCGAACAATTGCTTGATTTTTTCGCTCCATGCAAAACACAAGCGCTAACACGAGCCTATCTTTTTCAGCTTTCATTCCAATGGAACCGAAAGTTAGCTCTAAAAAATTTGAAGAAAAAATGCTAAAGTCGCGTTTTTCTTTGTTTGCAAAGTAAGGGAAAACAGTTTTCTCTTTTCATACCCCTTGAGAAGTTGAAGAACACTAGTCTCTTCAAAGGTGCAGGGCTGTAAAGTGTGACATTCGGAAAAATCGCCTAGCAAAGAGAGGGCTCCTATGGTATTGTACGTTGTGACAAGAAATTATGGAACGGAAGTTCATTTGGTTTTTTCTCGTGAGGTGAGCCGGTTGAAATGACTTCCACTATACATTCCTGTAGCCTTTGGACCATGTTATAGATGCGATCTAGAGAAGACTTGGGATCGGCAATCATCCGTATGGCAGAAAGCGGAAATGGAGTGATGGAAATCTCGCGGCTGTTGAATATTCCGCATTCCACAGTTTCAAAAGCTCTGAAGCGCTTTCGAGGGAGAAGAACGAAAGAGGATCGCTCGGGAAGAGGTCGATCTAGAACCGCAAATACCACAGGTAACCAAAAAAAAGTTCTCGGTCGGCTTGAAAGAAACCCTCGAACGAAGAAGAATTCCACGAGGAAAATGGCAAAGGCGATTGGAATTTGAAGAGAATCTGTGCGGACGATTCTCAGAGAGGCTGGACTCGGGGCGCATAAAGAAGTAAAAGGCCACCTGCGTACTGAGCAGGCAAAAGTGAAACGGTTGGAGCGCTGCAAGAGGTTGCGGAAACGTTTTGCAGCTGGACGCCGTCGACATATCTTGTTTTCGGACGAGAAGTGGTTCGATGTCGAACAAGCTCATAATCATCAGAATGCCCGAGTATGGTCGAAGGGTAAGCCACCACTGGAGGAGAGAATGATAGTTAGAACGCAAAAGCCGAAGCAAGTGATGGTCTGGGCAGGAATAACCTACACAGGGAAGACTCCGCTTTTCTTAGTGCCCGGAGAAGTTAGGGTCCAAAGACCACAGTATCGTGCGATCCTGGAAAACAAGGTTTTGCCCTGGGCCCGTCAGCATTTTGGAGGGGAGATGTGACTTTCCAACAGGATGACGCTTCATCTCATAAGTCTGAAAAAAACACAAGAATGGATCGCGAGAAACTTCCCGGACTTTATTTCGGTGGATATAAGTCCTCAGCGACCTGGCCATTGGCCAGCTAATTCGCCGGATTTGAATCCACTAGGCTATTTGATCTGGGGTATACTGGAGTCAGTCACCTGTGCGAAGCCCCATTCGACAGTTGGAGCGCTGAAAAGGGATTTGTCGAAAGCCTGGAATGATTTTCTATGGACATCATCGCCAGGGCAGTGGACGACTTTCCAAGGCGACTGAAAAAGTGTATCGAAGCGAATGACAGTCATTTCGAGCAAGAATAATTGCCACAATAGACGATCTCCGAATATGCATAAATAAAGTAGCTTTCACTCAATTAGTGAACAAAAAGCCGGCACGAAAAATCCGTTCCATAATTTTTTGCCACCCTGTAGACATTGCTAGGAATCATGAATGGCTGAAAAAAAAAACTACAATTTGAAGACCGTATTTAATTTATGTTACGTTAATCCCTGTACATTTGTTAATTTAATATTATACATTAAGAAAACCGTTAAGAAAACAGGGTCAGGTTTTCATGTTTTCATGAAAAAAAAAACGAAGTGAGAGAATGAATTTTACTACTATGCTACTACACAGGTGCAGCTGTGAAGGGCGACAGGAGCATTTAGTTGACGAATGATCCACGATAGAATAGTCTATGCTTTGTGGACGTACCTGTCCCGACACGGGGAGGGCTAGACTAACAGGAGGGAGACTCTGCGCGGCGGATGCTTTCGATGTTGCACTTCGACGCTTTTATATAGGACATGTAGAAAGCACAACCCATCTTCCATCCGAGGTCAACGCCCAATCACAGGACATTCGCCGACCAACGTTCTACGGTCGCATTTTTCAAAAGTGCACAACGACTCGAGGAAGAAATGCGTTGAAGAAAATTGCGCCACGGTGTGATGGGTGCGAAAGATTGTAGACGTGACTAAGCACAGACTGAATGATGGTGTCCACTGGAACCTCGTCTGTTGATCTTTTCTCTCTACCGAAATAAATATGTCCTCTTGCAAGATAGATTACGACATAAGGCTGCATAATTCTGCTGACTTCTTTTCATTTATGTTTATTGTTATTACACTTTACATTTATTGTTTCGTGTACTAATTGGAGCAGGTGCGCCAAAGTACAATCCAGATGAACTAACGGAACAACTGCAATAACTCACAATGTCGTTTGGGGTACTACATAAACTGATCCTGCCCGTGTGACAGCTACTTCTCCGAGGAGAGTAGCCATTGGCTCTGGTGTCCATAAAAATGCAGTACATATGTACGAGGGTTAGTGAATGATCAACGGCGATGTAAGCTGATCAGGCCAGCCCTGACAGCTGGATTTGCTCACTGCCTTTCCTCCCTGGTTGGCTAGCTTTATAGGTGTTTTTCTAGTCATTTGATACTAATTTTATTTATTTTATAATTACATTGCCTTATCCATCCGTGAAAATCCAATATACAATGCACAGTAAGATGACGCAACGAAATAACCCGCCCACACAAAGTTCAATTTGAGGGAGAGGATCTCCAGTTACTCTTTCTGGTTAAGGTATCCTTCCACTTGTTTCTTAAATGATGAAGCTTTATCAGGAATGGGATATCTGTACCTCATCACTAGACACTTTGAGCCATCTCTGTTGACTTTTTCTTCCTCAGCATTTTCCCCGTTTTGTAGCGGGGTCCGCTTTGCTGATGCTTCGACGCCATACATAATTTCCTGTCGTGCGCCTGGTCGGGATGGATCCTAGCCAGCTTGGGGTCAGCGTGCAGAGTGTCGAGCCATCGTTGTTTCAGTCTTCCTTTTGGCCGCTTTGCTGGTACGTCTAGGTCGTGGCCACCTCTGTTGACAAAGAATGATTGTCCTGTGTATTAATAATCAATAAAAATGTTAGAAAACGGCAAATGTCCATTCCATTCATCACCTTAGACGGACATGGTATGAGTAAAGAGTTTAGAAAACCCTTCCCGGAACTCCTCACTGAGGGGGAGGGCTTTCTGAAAACTAGGACTCACCTGAATTTCGTCTTCTGATCCCGTCATCGTTGTCGCGTTCTTCCTCCTGAGTAGTATAGCCGCATCCAATTATACAAGTATGCTGGCGTTCGCAGCATTATTAGGAAAAGATAATCAAGCCGAAGTCTAACCGTTGGAAATGTAATCTTTAGTAAAGGCCCTCGAGTGATTGAGTTCTGTAGTGGGAAGAAGTCAGTCCTGCGAAGACTAATTATCCCAGAATTTCACGTTTTTTTTGGGAAATCTTTTTGGACTGATACTCGCATGTTCGCTTTGCATCATTCATTGCCTGGCCCTTAGTTGGTTAGGTAGCGCGATCCCCGGCGAACCCCTACTCAGAGCAGGGGGTGTGCATCTCCTCCCCTCAGAAGATCTTCTCGCCCAGTGAACATACAAGAAAAGCGCAGATGGTCCAACACTTTGCGCATAGTTAGGGGATCCACAAGAGATTCCTTATGTGGTCAATAGTGCGAGCATCGTTTGAAATGACTCCAGTACCTGACAGCCTCACCGATCCCCTCCCCTTCCCAGCGGGAATGTTCGTGCATATGGCCCTAATGTAGCCATGTAGCATTTTATAATATAAACCATATCCTATAGGAGAGCTACATATTCATGGAAACTCCAGGGGTATGCAAATTCTTCGGTGCTCTCGAATCTCTGCTTTTCAGACGCGACCGAGAGATCTACACTTGACATCCTGAGTGCGGGAATCGCCATCAGGCCAAAAAACCTCTTCGTTGTTCCAACAATCGCAGTTGAAGGAGTTAATTTATTTGTTATTGATTAATCAATTAATTTAGGCAAAGTATACATAGAATAACTTAGAATATTTTTTTTCAGAAACCAGCTAACCCAATGAAATCGCAGCTATCAGCACAAATCACATTCCCCACAAGCAGGTTGACGTCACATTTCGACGGATTCATGACAGTCCTTGACATCATCGTTTCTTTTCCCGCAACAAGTCACAATTGGGCCAGCCTTGCGCAAAGATATTAAGTTGTCTTCTCTAGTTTCGCATTCATTTCCTTTTTATTTCTTTCTATCCCCTGACTCCTAACGACTCCGTTAAGGTCAGCGGGTGATGGAAGACGGCACCCATTGAAATTTCCTTAAGTTTATGCGTTTCCCTCTGGAACCATTTCGAAACTCAGGCACTTTTAGAGGACCGCCCGAGCCCCCTTATTATCTTTGAGGACCGCCTTAGCACCCCTTTTTATCTAAGCAGACCAGCCGCGGACCCATTCTTATCTGGACGGACCAGCCGCGCACCCCTTATTATCTTAACGGACCAGCCGTGCATCCATCCTTATCCTAGCGGACCAGCCGAGCTACCTAAATTGTGGGCGGAGCAGCTGTGATAAGCAATATCATCCCACGAAGACTTCGCTGGGGTTTCATTCTTTCCGTTCCAATCGATGCAGACGCTGAAACCGTAAAAGTTCGTCCAGTACTTAATTTTGCTCCTCCTTCGCATGTATGGGCAGAATTTTCTTTTGTTCCAATGTGATGTGAGTCTTTGCTGTTCTGAACTTCAGACAGAACTTGCAAGATGTTCAATTCTTGGTGATTTACAGGTTTGACGAGAGTGCAACTACTAGAATCTCCATTTCGAACTTCTCATCTTAAATTTTTCCTGATCAGACTACCAAGCTCCAATGAATTGTAAGTCTCATTCAAAGCCCACTGTGACCCTTGAGTAACCCTAGAGGGAAGCATCCTCTACACTCAAATTATTCTATTTAAGGGAAGAATGAGTCATTACACTTACATAGAGTGTGGGTCCAATTCATGGCTCACATAAGAAGTAATAATGTGAGCGCATCCTCTACATATTTCATTTCTAAAGTCAAAACTTTCATCAATTTTGAACAGGACGTTTGTGGCGAACGAAAATGTGGACCGAGGAGAAGGAGGTGTTCGATTCGATGGAAATTATTTCTGACTTTGGACTATTGGCATTTGCTGCTGAATTTACTTGGTGCGAGAATTCAAAGAATTTAGAGAAGAAACTTGCGAAAAGGACCTCTTCAATTCAACCGATATTTTACAAATAAATAAATAAATAAATAAATAAATAAATAAATAAATAAATAAATTGTGAATCGATCCAATATCATGTGAAATTTTTCGAGCGGTAAAACAAAGTAAAATAAATTTGAATTACAAATGTGATGACACTGTACTACCTTGCTTCCATACTAAGGAAGCACTGGAGTGGAACGTAGAGACTACCGGAGCTATTCCGAGCTTCTTGAAAATGCCCGCGGCCCGTCAGATATAGGGTGCTCGGCCGGTCCGCTTTTAATCAGAAGCTGACCGTCCTCGCACCCAATTTCTTTCCAATTTTCATCCCTTACGCGGGCCGTCAAATCTAGGGTGCTCGGGCGGACCTCTAAAAGTGCCTGAGAATGTCCACGGTATGCAGTGTGGAAGGGCTTTCTTGGAAATCGTGAGACGACATGAAGTTTCACTGAATAGAAAATACGTATCTATGTCGAAAAATAGAAGAAGAAGAATCGATGCTCTTCAAATAGAGGTTCCTATTTCTATGCCATTCTCTTCAATAGTGCCGAGAAGCTGCGATGAAAGGAGAAAAAACTCAGGAAAAAAAACCTGCCTTTGAGGTATCTGCCCAGTTTTGTTGGAGGGAAAATTTTATCCAATCACATCATTCCCTAAACATACACGAGAAGGTGCTAGAATCTCCTGTGAAATCAGCATGCTACGTGGACGTTATGAAGTTTCAAGGAGTAGTAAACAGGAACTAATCTAAAAGTTGGCAATTATGTATGCGAACACATGAAGAAGTAATCAGTGATTGTGCTTCCAGGAGCAGTGAAATCCATGCTTTGAAGGAAACATTTGTGGGAACTTTCGATCCCGACCTGCCAATCACTGTGTACCGCGGCAGCAAATTAGACGAACTGAGCCTATTGAACTCATTTGGCTCCAGAAAACCAGGAAAATTGTGGATCAGAATGACATTCTACAGGATAGCCTACGATGATATAGCTGGTAATGGGGAGCTGTTAGATGTGAGCAGTGGAAGGTAAGTTTTGGTGCAAAGTTCAGGGGCCGCATGCATTAGTGAGATTACCCAGGGTAAACGGATTAAGACCACATAGGCTTACCCATCGTTAGCACAGGCGGCACCACTTTACTCAAGGTGGTCTTAATGATGCATACAGGCTCAAATGAGTTCATCTTGACTTTGGTAAAAGTCCGGAGAAAAGGGAAAACATACCCTGTGAACAGGCACGATACCGTAGTTCTAGTTCCGATATTTTCCAGCCAAATTTCCCCGCAATTTCCTGTGATTTCCGCCTATTTTCCTGGATGATTCCTCACCCATTCTTCAGCAATTTAGGCGGAGTTTCCAGGTAATTCAACCGCGTGGCTGCAGTAAAATATTATATGGCAACAAGATCCCTGAAGTTTTATCTTTTTTTGTGAACTTTAAAAATTCTTCAATGTTTAATTTTGGATCCATAGCTAGTCTTCGTTTTGTGCATTATCCTTATACGAAAACTAAGCTGTATTATGAGTTTCCTCCTGCACTCATCGGTAAGGTTAAGGGAACTTATTATGTGTGCTATGTGAACTTTGAATGCCAACATGCGAAAGGTCGTGGTCCTCAAAAAAATCACGAGCTATCCTTCGTTTGCGTGAAACAAATGTAAATATACGTGACGTGGTCGTCAATGGCGTTGGACCCTCTGCGGCTTCGAAAAGCACGCGGCGCGACCGCTCCGCCCGAGCAGGATTCCTCTCCGACACATCAAATTATGTGGTTTTCGTGATTGCCAACCTCCTGTATCGCTGAAATAACACTTGAAATATTGAAGAAACATTCCGAGGTTCATGAACAGTCGAACGTTTGGATTGTATAGGGTGAGTCAAAATTATTGACGAACCAAAATGAGTCTGTAGAAGAGGCAAGCTGTGAAAATGCTTCAAATGCGCACATGCATGATAAACCTTATTTCTTCGCGATCAGACTGAATGCACAGTTGTTCGCAACAGGCTCCTTCCTCGCCACCCGAGTCGCGATGACGACGAGTGAGAACATAGCCACTGCGCCGCAACTAACTCTGGTCGATTTTGTTCCAGATCTTGACCAGAAGAGAATCTGGGAGTTTGGTTTTTCTGTGGATGATATCACAGCTCTTGCTCTCTAAGAGCCCATATGGGTTCCTCCAGTAGACTGAAATTCGGTTGACAAGGAATCCAGTTCTGTGTCAGTTTGAATTCCTCAAGCGGGTTTTCGAAACCAGGCCTGCATCGCTTTCGTCCCTTGCACAAGAGCAAAGCCCTGCCAAAATATATATGGATTCAGCATGGGATAAGAATTGAGTCCAGCAAGGAAACACCTCCAAAAGACACTGTTTCAATGAGAAACAAGAAAATGAAAAAAATTTGTGTAGTAAAACATATGTACATTTCCTTGGCAAGAACGCAGCTAGATTTGCGAACAAGGAGAGAATTTCATGTGCATCTTGGAGATCAAGACCTGCGCTATTTCTCCTAGGAATATCTTGTTCCTAAACGAAAATCTCTTCATGATACAAGACAAAAATGTGGAAACTTCAGTTGCGGCGCATCGGCCGTAATCTCCGCTGGCGTCTTCGTGGCTGCTTTCCTAAGAACGGAGCTCGCTTCAAACAAGAGTGATTCCTTGTATTCGTAAAGACGTGTCCTCCATTTTGGATATACATACATAAGACTTTTTTGGATGTTGTCCCATTTACAGAGTAATTCCGGTGCGTCAATATTTATGATGCACCCTGTATTTATGTTATTTTTTCTATGGGATCACAATCTTAACCAACACTTCGTCTTGGTATGAATCTACGTCAGATGAATATTACTTTCAAACAACGCGCCATTACTTTTCAGTCACCCTGTGGAGGAGGTTACGCTGATTAGGCGAATCAGTGGTATGCGATTTCTTCACGCTCTTGTATTTCAGCTTTTTAGGCACGCAACCAAAGGATTAACAGCTGACTTCTTAAGTGCGGAAATTGCCCTCCGCTTAATACCTTTTTATTGTGTCAAGAATTGCAGTGGGAGTAGTTTATTTATTCGCTATTTATTCCCCAAACATCTTGCAAAAATAAAACAATAAAATAAAAGTATCGTGTGATGTCAAGTTTCCGTTCGACGAAGACAGCATATGTGGAACCGTCTCAGGCCAAGTGACGTCAAGTTTTCCTGCTTCTTTTTTTTTCTTCCTCGTGCAATGAGCAAATTCATGAAGGATAAAAGTAAAGTGGCCGGCGTTGATCAATCCCGTCACGAGGGATGCGCCACGCATTCGACTTCATCTGAGCATCGTAGAGGCGTTGAATGCGTATGTGCCCTACACAGTGACTTGCGGGGGGCATCCGATGAACCAAGTCAGTGCTTCGTCCTCCCAGACTCCTCCGGTACCAATTTACCGACCCCGGAGGGATGGATGGCTTGGTTGGCCACGGGCGCGATCGAACCATCGACCGTGTGCGTGCGCAGCGAGCCTCTTACCACTGCGCCACACGCACCCACATTATTTATTTATTTATTTAGACAAAATACAGCAGAATGGTTCAGAAACAGCCAATCCAATGATAGTCGCTACTATCAGCACAAATCACACTCCCCACAAGCAGGTTGACGTCACATTTCGACAGATTCATGATAGTCCTTGACATCATCGTTTCTTTTTCCGCAACAAGTCACAATTGGACCAGTTTTGCGCAAAGATATTAGGTTGTCTTCTTTAGTTCCGCGTTCATTCCCTTTTTATTCTACTTCCTTCTATCCCATAACTCCTAACGACTCCGTTAAGGTCAGCGGGTGATTGAAGACAGCACCCGTTGAAATTTTCTTGTCTGAAGTTTATGCGTTTCTCTCTGGAACTCTTCCGACAGTTCCACAAAAACTGACATTGAGTATTTCTGAACACTTTACTTCCGAGCTATTGCTAGTTGAATTTTAAAGATCGGAGATCAAATAGATCAGCAAGTGGGGCCGTTCGATCGACTATCGACAGGAACGGAATGCTGCTGTGGGTTTGGCCGGCTGGCATTTCTTTTCTGCAAACTTCCTTACCTTCTGCCTGTGTCGAGCATCGGAAATTTTGCAAAGCAACAACACTCGTAGGAGAAGACCTTCATAAATGGAAACAAGGAGGATATCCTTATCCTTAGCTAACAGTGTGGAGCTACTTCTGATTTTTTGGGGAATTTATCGGATTTTTCTTACCTCTCACCTTTTTTTTTGCGGTGTTCGACTTGGTAATTTTTCCTCCTCATTTACTACGCATGTTGTTGTTTACTCACTTGACTTGTAGAGCAGATTTTCATGGATTTTTGTTTTTCCTAGTCTTAACTTACTTCAGGAACGGTTTGAACTTTTTGAGTAGCCCTTTCATACATACGTAAGAAACTCCACCACTTAGTTTGGATCGAAATTTTGGGCTTGTCGGGAGTTATTTTACCACTAACTCGTGACCAAGACGAGCGAACATGGATGCTTTAGTCGGAAGGTTTTTGTTAGTGTACCATCGGATGAAAAATAAAGGTAATATAAATTTTTATACCTATTTGTTTCATTAAAAATGCTTTCAGTGGTAGGAGAGAAAATCGTTTCGGCGTCAGGCTCACTTGCCCCATCCGCCCATTCCGCCCATTCCACCCATTCCGCCCATGCCCCATCCGCCCATTCCGCCCATGCCCATGTGGTGTGGTGGGGGTCCTGGTGGTGGGGGTCCTGGAGGTGGTGGTGGCGGTCGTCCCATTCCTCCCCATCCGCCCATTCCTCCCATCATTCCTCCCCATTGACGTTTCGAGCGCAGGTGCCTATAAGAAAATTTCGAGTTAATAGAACAAAATCCGAGGAATTTTCGGGATTTCTGGATGTTCTGAACAATATAAAGAAGGTTAAAGCGGTCGAATGACAATGCATAGCATTTTATTTATTACCTTTCTAAGTTCACAATAATAGCTTTTCCAAGAAAAAAACTCACACATCGCTCCGTGCTAATGATGACGAAACAATTGAGCAGAGTATCGTGGCGAGTAAAAGGGCGACCACTGATAATTGCATTTCTGAAAGACGGATTTTGAGGAAATTTGGCTACGTGCTTGCTATTGGTTCATGGTAGCGTCGTACGATCATCTAAAAACCATTAAAAAGTTACTTGGAACCGTCTCGACGACGCAGTGTCTGTGCAACAATCTTTTTTGTCCCCAAAAACATCTAAAGTAGGGTAGATGGGTAACATCAGTACAAAGTAGGGTAACATCCATTCCTATCATAATGATGTTCTGGCATGCGAATTTTTTGAAAAAGGTGGCGATGTCGGGCAAGTTGATTCACAATGAGCGTAGGCGTAAGTGCGTTTTTTTTGGAGGCTCGGGAAGCACGCGACGCAGCCGCGCCGCTCGCTCTGAACCGCCGCAGCAATGGGAGATAAGGTTTTCCTTGATAGTCTCTCCTATTTTCCTAGTTGTTACGGGTGTGGTTACGATTCTTATGTTATATGTTAACCCTCGACGTGTATGTATTTGATAAATAAACAAATAAATTTTCATGTAATCTGCCAAAAACACTTAATTGTCATGAAAACCCTATGGTTTGCTATCATGGCGAGGAATCCAGCTCATGCGGCGCGATCGCGCCGCGTGCTTCCCTGGTCCTCGAGAAGCGCGCTTCCATCGGTGCTTACTGCAAACAAGTATTTGACGGTGCAAGGAATGTGAAACAAAAAAAAATAGAAGCATAATTGAGTTAAAGATGAAGTGGAATGAACCAAAATAGAAGAGGGGGTGGTAGCTACCCAGCTTATCGAGAGTGTTTTTATACCAGGCCCTTACCCACCACCACCATGACCTAACCAGCATCACATTAATTACATGGAAACAATATCCCTGTTCAGACAAAATATCGGAAGGACCGCGGCAGAAAGAGGTCTCGACCATGTGGTTAAGAAGCGAGAGACACAGAGATAAAAATATTGAGAAAGACCACAGCAGAATGTTTTCTGCTGCGGTGCTTCTGAATCTCGTGGGAATGGTTCGGAAGGACCGCAGCAGCCATTCAGAAAGACCGCAGATCACCTGTCGGTTCTTCCGGTTCTCTGCTGTGGTCCTTCTGAAAATTTGTCTGAGTGCTGAGTAGTTATTGCCCAGATCGAGACCCTCAGGGCTAATAAATCCTAATATAGAAAGTCTCTCATCCATCTGAGGTGGTAGAGCCTTAGGATGCATCGTAATTTCTTTTCTTTTGTGACATTTCCCTCGGTTATGAGGATGTTGAGACCCTTTCAGGATATATGGGAGCTGTAGGGACTGATGTACTTCCTCAAGGAACATGCAATTAGTAAAACGTCGAAGAATATTATACAGGAAACAAGGCCTTTTAATGTTCAAACAGGTGTAAGCGATGTTGTTGTACTGATCGGCCAGAAAATCGTTGCCCTTTTATAAGACTTTGCTGATCCACAACTACTCTATTGATCGTTATTCGTTCAACAGCGGGAGACTTCTTCACAGATGATCACTTGCAGAATGTAGAAAATACGACGCTTTGATTCCCATTTCGTCCGATTACGCGAGAAAAAGGTTGGGAACAGGTACTAAGTTGATCTTGATCTTATGCACTTCGCTGGTCATGCGTCGGTTCCACAGTGTTTACGGATAAGAAGAACGGTAAAAACCATTTATTGTCACTTCCATTGGTGTAGTTTGCCTAGTAGGATACAACATTCAAGCAAAGTTCATTTTCATTTTCTGGAGCAGTCACCTGCTTTCTGCTCCTTTTACAACTTGGCTCATAAGTTTTGGTTTCTTTCGAAGTTTACGACATTTTGTCAACATTACGATATTATCTTACTATTATACAAATTCATAAGTCATTTATTGTCCCAATTAGGATTTATCAGGTTAAGTAGTTGTTCTGGGAACCTCAAAAGGTTCAGCATGGATTCGCTGACCTTTGCACTTGCGAAATTCTCTAGAGACTAAATAGGAAACTATATTAACACATTCGCGACCTTACGCTTTTGGCATGGTGTGTCACGTGGGACAGACGCGCTTTTGCACAAGTAGGACCCGTGCTCAACCGCTTGAGCACATGGTCCCACGTGGTAGGAATTTTTCCTTCGCTGCACAGTACTCCGAAAATGCTTGAATTTGGGACAAACCAATACGCAAATATGCACGAGCATGAAGCTAATTCAAGAAGTTCACCTGCGTAAGAGGTAGTAAGTAAGTAGGTTAATCTTCATATAAATTGTTCTTTCACTTGTCAGTTTCAACCACGCATTAATGAAGTACTAGAGGATATCAGCTCTGCCCATCGCGTGTATAGATCGCTTGAACATTTGTTAGTATACCACTATATAGGAGTTTGTTCATTAAGATTGCTTCACAAAAATATAACTCTGAAAAGGGCGTGCTCACCCGGTTGAGCACGCGGTCCCACACGTCGCACCATGCGTGCTCAACCGGTTGAGCACATTGTCGCGAATGTGTTAAGTTAAGCAGAACGGATGCTTTATCGATTTCTCATTAGATTCACTAGAGTATAGATGGCTTATAAACGACATTGGCTTCACTTTTAGCATTTTAAAATACGAGATTTGTAGGCCCGAAAGTTAGTATTATAAGTATTAAATCATCTGGCCCTCAGCAACTAATCTTTTTCTTGGAGGCGTTCCCCGCTACCTCACTAAACCGTCGAGAAGGGCGCGACCAAGCGTCCACACCCGGCAACGTTCTAGGTAGATCAAAATGGTTGGTATGTGAGTGGATGAAATGAGTGCGCGTAGCATAGTGGATAGAGCGGTTGTTCGCCACCCTATAGGGCCACTGCACCTATCCAACAAACACCCACACAAAAAGTAGCCCGGATGGCTCAGTGCTCATAGCGTATTGCGATCCGTCCCTATCGGTGGTTCCACTCCGTTGGAGATCCAAAGTTGAGCGCAGTTAGTGTGTGTTGCTGCGATGCAGTGTCCGGGGTTTACTGCACGACGTCCCCCGCGATCTCCTTCGGGTAGTCCAGGAAGGCTTCCGGCAACGTTTTGCATGAATTTCTGAGAGAAAGAAGTTGGTTTGTGAGTGAATCGCGCGAGCGCATAAGATGTGTATGCGTAGCTTAGTGGATAGAGCGGATGATCGTCGTTATGGCACCCAGAGCATTGGGTCAAAGTTGTCAAGAAGCGTCGCATTCGTAAGGGTTTTATTAGGGCGAACCCAATCATCGCTAGTCTGCCGTGCATATACATATATGGAGCAAACTCTGATGTAAATGTCAAGAATTTTCTAGTAAAGTGAGCACATACAAAACAGAACGAGCATAGACAAAACAAAGACACCTCAAAGAATGTGTTACTCATGAATGTTATTTCAGAATATAGGCACTGACTCAGTTCAATATGCATCCTCAATGACAAATGTTGTAACTGAAAAATGGTGGATTTCTCTGCGTTTAACCCCCCCCCCTCAATTAGTGGGCGATTTTTGCAAAAATTTTCAGGTTCTACGTCTGCGACTGTAGATACTTTGTTCTTTCCTACTGTCTGGGTTGCGAACTGAGTGTTGAGGTGCTTTGTTGCGCATTCATTCGCTTCATGTTTATGTTACAAACAAGAACATTCTTCTCGGTTCTCGGTCACATTCTAGTTTCTTATCTACAATTCTTGGCTTTTTATTTGGTCTTTTTTCATGCAAGGTAGCTCTATGCAGGGCTGTGCTACGTCTCTCCCAAGCCCAAGTGACAAACTCTATCGCCATCTCTATTTCAAGTTTTAGTTGCTGTGAAAGTGTGTCATAGAATGTAATTATTCTGTTACGATTGTAAGTGTGAGTGAAATAGGATATAGTTATGGATTGGTTTGTTGGATAGCGTCTTTTTTAATCACTCTTTTCCAAGCCTAACACGAATTGTTTTACCTTCTCGCATCAAGCACAGCTCTTCGGAACTCACGATGATTGCCAGATGAAGATCTAAGGCTTTCCGTAGAGTAAGAAGTGGCACGGGCGAAAAGCGTTGCACCCAAGTGTTCCCCAAACACCTTGCAAAAATAAAACAATAAAATAAAAGTATAGTGTGATGTCAAGTTTCCATTCGACGAAGACAGCATATGTGGAACCGTCTCAGGCTAAATGACGTCAAGTTTTCCTGCTTCTTTTTTTTTCGAGCAATGAGCAAATCCATAAAGGAAGCGAAGTGAATAATGTCCAGGATTTTTGTCTGTGTCTGTGATTTTCAACGACGCTCCTGTTTTCCATAGGGAAATCTTGAATAGTAGCAGCTTCAACAAGCCACAGCCTTATAAGGCTGTTAGAAACTTTCCATTTGCCTATTTCGTGACGAGCTTCATCGAAAGTCGGGCATTATGTCTGCACCGGAATCCTGGATTAATAGTGAAGAGATTTCCTCGCGCTCCATCAAGATGAGTTTATACTTCGTCGCAACGTGACCGTCCCGCACAAGCAAACTGTCCAGAAGCGGTTGGTCTTGAATGGTTGCAGATGCGGGCAATGGTGGCGTTGTGGTAAAGCAACGTCGCGGATTTCTGTCGTGTCCTATTTATGCTTTTTTTTTTGATCAAAAACGTCGCGATGGACCAAATTCGCGTCGTGTCTGCTAGCAGACGCGGCACGATGATTTCGCCGATGATGTGAACTAGGTTTGGCCGCTGTTTATGTTTTTCTTGCTAGTTCAGCCCAAAATTTATGGTAAAAAGTTCAATCCTTGACGCATACGCCATGTAGCGCCACATATGTAAGTATGTAATTCTGCGTGAGTACGCGGTTTAGCATGGTGCGGCCGCGCGACGCGATGGCAGCGCCTCGCGAAAATGTATAAACACTCCTCCGGTGATTCGATTTTCTCAGAGCTGAGCGAAGAATTCAGAGCGCACACTGACAGTTGGGCAAAATTAGACCTGGATTTATGAGCACTTTGACATATGTACCTGAGCAACAAACGTTCTATGCACCTGCATTCCCATAGCTGACTCATGCCCTAGCTTCCAAAACAAATTCATCAGCTTTTTCTACAATTTTCTTCGACCATCGCTGCGCAATCCATCAAGTGTTAGGCGAAATGTGAACTGTTGTACACTGCACTGAAACGGGATGAGCCCGTATTTAGACTATCATTTGCTGAGTGGAGAATAACGATGGAACCTAGTCGTTGATTATGTTGACATTCTATGTCGTCATCTGGCTCGCAAAAAAATCTGCGGTGAAATTCTTATTCTGGCTCGATGCCAAAGCCGGAAGCTTGGATTGCTTTTTGGAGAAGGTGTAACGAGTAATCAAGGACTTTCTTTTCTGCAAACTATGATACATAGGTTGGGATTTCAACAATGAACTTTTTTTGTAGGTGGCTCATTAGCTGCTAAATTTGGAGTGCGAAAATCAATGAAAGTGTTAGAGTTTAAGCAGTAAAAAGGGAATGGAGACGTTGATGGTCATAGATTAAGGATCGTCGAACATTTTGTCAACTCAAAAACGTGTTATTTTGTAGACGTGATGGTTCCGTCTGAGATTTCTTCTTACTGTCTGTGTTACTTTCAAAGAATATGGATTGAATCGTTCTTTCAGGGGTTTAAAGCTAAAGAAAATGTATTTTCAAGATTTTCTAAACATTTGACTGCATGAAATAACCAAGAGAGAAAGGTGGTTGAGAGGTGAAACTGGCACGGAACTCGCATGAAATAGTCAGGGGAAAGATTTCGAGTGGACTACGTGTGCTTTCGGACAGATTTCCTTATTTTTCTTTGGAATATTTCTTGATTCTGCCCGGAAAACACACGTAAATCTCCAGAAAATGTGCGAAGTCTTGTGGAATTTTTCCACCTGATTCCTTTCTTCATGTGTGAAAAATTAAATTGGCATGATGTTGAACACATGCATCTACTGAATCAACTCATAGATTACTCTCGGAAACAAGAATTTTACTGAAAATTTTATTTACATACAATAGCTGCACATGCTATTATTTACATAAATATTCGAATATTCGAATATCTTATCAAGTAAAAGTACCATAGCATACATATAAAATCCATTAAAAATATGTCTAATGAGATTTCCACGAGCACAGACGTGTTCACTGCCTCCACGGTGCGAAGCCAGGATACCATGGACGCGCCCACCCCATGCCGTATCCCCACCAAGGGCGGTAGTAATAGCCCCAGGGTCTGAATCCATAGCCCCATGGACGCCATGGAAGCCACGGTCGATAGAATGGGAAGCCCCAGCCCCATTGTCGCTTGGCACGAAGTGATCTGGAACAGGAATTTCTTTTTGTTCATCGATTTTTGGGATATTCCCAGGAAATTTTGTTTCTTTTTCAGGAAAGTGGCTCGGGGAAAGGTATGGGATGTCTCAAAATAACATAGCATGTGATAAAGGGTGCACGCTTTAATTATTTATTGAAAATAATGTTGGAAACAAGCCAAATCACAAATAAAACTAAGGACCAACCTAGGCTCATCCTGGAATTCTTCCAGAGCACTGCATGCAACAATGGCAACCATGAGAATGATAAGCAAAAACGATCTCATTTCTGGAAAGTTACTAATTTAATTTTATTCCTAATTTGTTAGTTTTATTCCTAAATATTCTTAATTCACTGATCCTAGTTCTGGAAAATATGGAGGTAGAGAGAGAGAGACAGAGACACAGACAGAAAGAGGGACAGAGACAGAGAGAGACAGAGAGTTAAGGATGGATTTAGAAAAAAAATCATGGAAATGGAATGGAAAAATGATGAAACTGGAAATGGAAAAGGAATAACCAGAGAGAGGTATGGACTGCATAAGGGTTATTTACCCATGGAAACACCACAAGCATCCCAGAGGTCAAGAAAGGGTCATCCTTATGGATACTGAAGGCACAAACCACACAACTAGCACCAAACGTATCATAGGGAGGTGCAGGAGTCTTTTACTAATCAAAAATTGCTGGAAAAATCTGAGAAGCTTTCAGGCTAATTTTGCTTGGAGGTGTACTTGGGGATAAAGTCGGGATTAAATCTTTTCGTTACTTTACTTATCCCAAGTACAAATTCTTAGAAATTCAGCTAAGAGCTGGAGTTATGTGATAAATTTGCCAGCAGATTCTGGATAGTTGGCTCGATGGATGCGAGTATAATATGTGGAATCCAAATGAGGTTGAATCTGTGAAATTTAGTTCCAAAAAAGTCAACCTCTTCTTTTTCTTCTTTTCACTTTCGTTTCCTTTTTCAGAGGTACAGAAAAGACGTGCGACCGAATCGAATATATTCGATGAAATGATCAGTAGTCGTATATTTGGATTATTCGTTCATTCCGTTTTCAGGAAAAAGAGAGAAATCGAACAATTCATTCCTTCGACTCCACCGAAAGTGGTTTATTTGAAAGCTCATTCATTCGTTCTGTTCAAAAATAGATCATTCAAATAATTCATTCGTTTGGATGTTCTAAGAATGAGGTATTCGAATTCATTCAGCGGGGCATCGGCTTGGAATAGCTGCCTATTTTCTACCTAATTTTTTGTTGTTGTGGTTTAACTGGACAAAAGTGACTTCATTTCCAACAGATAGATGCCAGAGTATAAAAAAAATTGAGAAATATTTGCGATAATGGAGACAGGAAGACAATGAAGGAAGTGATGAAAGCTGGAGAAATATGCATTATTAAGTTCTGACCGGCGTATTTAAGCACACGTAATGGGGTTAATGTTGTTAAGAAGCGGTAGTGGCTATCCTTGGAGAGGACGGCTTTCACGGACGCTTTCTTTTCTTTCTTTTTTTTTTCTGAAGTAAATTATGTCGAATTAGCAGCAAAGACAAACGTATTCGCCAACGGGAAGCCAGTGTAGCGCATCCGGACTTGAATGCTGGCGAAAAAAGGTGCTGATCAAGGATTTCTCTTGCAAGGACAGGAATTGCATGGGAGCTAAATCTTTTTGATACTGGAAGTTCTTTGAAGAGAACAGTATTGTAGAAGCTTTACTGTGGGATGTTATATTTTAAATAGTGTATAGTGAAGTAGATAAAGTGGTTATCACAACATATTTAGCCCACCCACGATTTTGGATGAGAGAATTTTTTTTGCAATCTTGGGTTGAGCAATCGAAACCAAGCCCGAATATGTGTTGAGGAGCTATAGGAGCTTCCTTTCTGCTGTTTACCACGATCACAAAGTCGATTCTAACTGGGTTAAAAGAATAAAACTTCAGTTTTGTCGGCTTTCGTAAGCTTTGTATAAAATTTCTGGATCTGCTCATGAAAGAAAACAGACGTCAAAAGCGACCAAGGGTTAGAATCCCCCCCCCCCCCGGGTCTCGGACTTTTGCAGATACTATGCTGCCTACCCGTACGACCGCAGTACTTAACTAACAAACACCCGCTTGAAAAGTAGCCCGGATAGCTCAGTGGTTAGAGCGGCGGATTCTAATCTGTCCCTATCGCTGGTTTCACTCCCCTGGAGATCCAAAGTTAAAGGCAGCACCCGCCGAAATTTTCATGTTTGAGATTTCGCTGGATTTTGAGGTTATCAGAGACGATGAAATCATAGGCAATGATGGAACAGCGTGAAACACGCCGGAAGACGGGAAATGAAGGCGCTGTGTCCCATGCGTTCACAGCGCGGACGAGTTTTCCGCTGAAGGTATACACGCGTAACGCCACGAAATCCTGTGGATAGTGTGTGTTTTATACACTACGCTGCATATACTGCTCAACGCCATGCGCCGCTATAGCTCTAGCTGGCGCTTCGAGCCGGGGAAAACTCGTACAGGCGTGAACACGGCCAGGCGGGTTCACGACGTCGGTTCGATTTTCTCTGCAGGTAGGCCATCATTGTTTGTGTTCATTTCACATTTATGATGTGCTGAGTCTATACTTCACCACACGCACATCAGCTCCGAGTCGAGGATTTCCGCGGGTGCTGCCTTTAAGCGCAGATTCTGCTCTGTAGTAGCTGCGATGCAGTGTTCGCGGTTCACTGCACGACGTCCCCCTTGATCTCCTTCGAGTAGTCGAGGAAGATTTCCGGCAACGTTTTGCATAATTTTCTCAGTTTTCCACATGGTACAGCATTTTTCTTTTTTTTCTCTAGTGCATTGTTTTTTTTTTTGCGTAAACAGCTGACCGCATGACATCACGGAAAAACCCAAGCGACGGCCTTGGTTCCACCCAACGCAATTTCATTGATGGTGAATTCGAATTAAAAAGAGCTGTTGCTTGTTCGTGTCATTTGACGAACGGTAACGTCTTTGCCCTTGAGGAGTTCACTGTTCGCTTCGAGTGTTGCGCCTGAGAATAAGCTCACAGAGTCATTTCTACTTGAAATTCTCTGTCTGAACCTATGTATGTGCTTACATTTTGGGACATTTTTGGGACAAAAATTGGAGCTTTCTAGTTGGCCAATGTCCAAGATAATTATTTTTTGCCTTTTGGATATTGCAGGCAGTTGTAGGAATCTGTTTGTTTGACTCCTGTGCAGCTGCGGACAACAAATATTTTTCCATCTATGACCTCTTTCAGGATAAAGTGTAGGAATTCGAATTTTCATACAGTGTTTCACAGCAATACGTATGAGACTGAAATAGGCCAGCGAGCCGTCATTTTGCGCGGTATTTTAGGGCGTGTATCATCATGAGGGAAGAAGGGGCGTTACCAGGCGACTCTCATTGGCAGATTCAGGCTCCTCGCCACGCCCATTTGTTTGAACTCGTACAGCGCTGAGCACAAATATGCCATCTATTACGGGATTGACGCTGTTCGAGTTCAAAGGTGGGCGTGGCAGGCGGCCCAAATGCGCCAATCAGAGTCGCCAGGCCACGCCCATCTTTCCCTCACGATGGTAAACACCGGGTGTTTTCTTTAAGGAAAATTTCTCATTCAACGAGGTCAAAACTAGGGGGTTTGACGATAAAAACGTCACCTAAATATGGGTTAACAATAGGAATTTTTTACCCTAGGTTGAATTTTAACCCTACTACCCCCTCGCCGCTTGTTTTATCTTTGTAAATGATGAATTAACCACTGGGAGAGTGGCATTGAAATCTTGACCGATCTTTGACAATGACATTTTCATGCAAAGGCTACTGAGAAAATATGCATCCAGAAATTCTACAAGAATTTTTATTAAAGCGAAACGCTCTGATCACTGTTATTGAGACTGGAAGACTAGAATTTTGAGCATGAAAACAGTGAATTTTCCTTTAGTGAATACAATTAAAAATGAGAGAAAATGAGCGGAAAATGACTACGGCAAACGTTGGAAATGTCTCTACACACTCTTCAACAACATACATATACAAATATAGAAATTTAGCACTAGACAAGGACAGAATAATTAAGAAGATTTGGCGATTAAAGCACGTAAATGTGACAGAAACAACACACAGAATGGAGAATTGAAAGGATCTGTGAGTATCGCTGAGGAGCTTGCAAAAACTATTCAATGGCTAGAATTACAAAGCGTTCGGCTTCAGTCCGATTAGAACTGAAATTGCCACAGCCGTGCCGATGGCGACGACGACGAAGAAGAGCAGAAGGACCGTTTGGAGGCGTTGAGCCTAAACATTGAAAAAATAGCCGCGAAATGGCGAAAAAAATCCATAGACAGCCACCTTCTCTATAGCCTCCGAAGACGTGGTAGTGCTTGATCCGACACGGACCATCTCCATCTCGCCGCTGACCCGATGGCGGCCCGTCCACCAGACTTAAAAGATAAAATTAACACGGAAAATCCTACAGGCAGGATCGACGGCTTACTTTTAAAGGTTAATGCCTCCATAATAATTATAGTGAGTCCAGCGACAGCGATGAAAGCGATATAGAGACCCAGGGCTGCGTTGCGATCACTGAACATGCCGGTGAAGTGCACGACGGCGATCATTGTCGCTGATGCTGGAATCTTGGGAGTGAGTCGGGAAACAGCCATGATTAGGCCCATCTGGGGCATCTTTTTCAGTTCTATCTCTTTCCAGGAGGCACAAGGAAAAAGTGTAAATATGTGCATACCTATATGTAAGCGTGTTTACCCAGGAAACTTAAAAACCGTGTTTTGGATGAGATCGAATGGTGCAAATCCGACGATTAAGGCATGCGTGTTCATGCGAGTCTTTTAATCAATTGTTCTATACAAACAATGGCCAAATCCATGCAAAATCCAAGCATATCCATGCGTCCCCGAAATCCAATGCGAATTCAATGCAGAACCCACGAAAAACCCACGACTTCCTCAGTCCAATGCATGGGTTCTGCGTTGGTATGCACGGGTTTTGCATGATTTTTGCATGACTACGCATTGATTTTGCATGGATTTAACCATGTCTGGTATAGAATTATTGATTTAAAACAAAAAAAAAACAGTGTTTCGCATGAGCACGCACGACAAAATCGTGGAATTCTCATCACTTCAATCTCATGCATAACACGGTTTTCAGGTCACCTGAGTACTTATGTAAAAATGTCCAAAAATGATTTTCAGTGGTGAACCTATGCCTTTCCCACTTTACCCAGGTTGAAAAGAAGTTTTGGAAACTCCCGGATGAGTAAGGGATAAATAATCCGAGAAAATGTTATCAGAAAAAGTAGGTGTCATATAAATTTCATAACACCACCCGTGAGGGAAAAAAAAGCAGGTGTGAGGACATTTAAGTGCCTGCTTGGAATTTATCGTTCAGAAGTTATTTTTTTATTTTAGAGGAATTCAGTTTTATAAAAAGTACAGAAAAGCTGGTTTCTCTTTTCCCGATGACATCTTTGGAATATTTATTTTATTTTTTCCACAGGTTTTTTTAGCATTCATGAATATGTGGTGGGTTTTCTACCTGCTTTTTCTTTAGGGAGAGAGAGACCCTCTTGAGGAAAATATCCTACTTCAGAATCGTTTTTGAGATTTTTACACCAAAAACAATCGCTAGACGACGCTGACTACGATGATATGCACGATTTCTCACAAAATTGCCGTGGAACCCATTTCAAACCCCTTCTCTTGTGGAGAATTGAAGAAGCCCGTTGAGACAACTACCACAAAGTGAGCTGTTGGTGATATCGATTGTTAGTGAATAACGCTTTTCTGGGGCAGATTCTTCAGTGGGCATATTAAATTAACAACAAAAAAGTGGCTGAAATAGTTGGAATAAAAAATTCAGTTCAGCTCACCCGCACAAAGCCATGCTCCTACTCCAAAGAAACCATGGATGATGTTGAAAATGAAACGTCCTCGTTGATCCGGATGACACCTGAAACGGTGTTCTACGGTAATTTTCCCAAACAAAATTAGTTGTAAGTTGAAGGTGGATAAATGGATAAGGTAGCAGGCATTCATTCCCTTCTCGAAACAACCCAAGAGGGAACCCTGGTTGCTCAGATGGGAAGTGTACGAGAGAAAAAAAAGAAGAAAGAAAAGACTAAAGGTATCATGACGCTGAAGAACTACGAAAATTCGCACAGAAACTTTTTGACTTTCTGTGGACCATTTCTCGCATATACAGTACGCGTCAATGGCGGGGACCCATCAGTGGTCTCGATAAAGACGCCGCGCAACCGCGCCGCACGCGCCGGAATCGTTGTCGTCACCCGTCGGAATGCTATTTCTAGACGCTTTTCGTCCCATTTTGGTGGTCTTTTCATTTCACATCCATTCCACGTTTCACAACGAGAAATAGCATGGTGGCAGCAGATGACATCGATTCCGGCGCGCGCGGCGCGGTTGCGCGGCGTGCTGGTCAGGGTCTTTTGGTAAGATGATGATAGGATACCAATACTGGAACTTTACCTGAAAACAGCGTTCAGCGGTTGTGCCCATGCGACAACACATGCTACCAGGCCCAGCATTGCATGCACCGAACCCCATCTGTTGTTCTGAATTAAAAAATCAATATTTCGTAATTTTTCAAATAATTATTCTGGTTTGTTAGCATTTGAATGTTTGGAAAGAAAGAACGTGGAAATATTCTTTGAATGCACCAGGAAAATTTTGTGGATAAAAGATTAAAAAAAAACCCACAATTTCAGCAGATTGGTACGCTTTGGGGCCAACCCATCGCCAATCTTTCGCCACAAACACCACCACAAAAGCCGCAATCGTGCCAGCGATACCAATCATGTTCAGAGTGCGATGGAACTATAAACACAATCCTCTCTGTCAATCGATAATTGATTAGGCGAATATGACTTCTTACATGGAACCACAGCTTCAGGCCACAAATCGTGGTGTTCGGGAAGTGTCCCTTCATGTGTCGGGCGAAAAGAATTCCAGTGGATAGGAAGATCGACCATGACAGCACCATCAGGATTCCTATAAAACTCAAAACTGTCAATAGGTAGATCAAAATAGTTGGATCAAATGAATATGAGTAATGAATAGTTGAAAGTGAGAAAAGAAACAAATAAGAAAAAATGAAAGAAGAAAATCAGAGAAAAGGAATAGTTGGATAAAACGTGATTGAAGGCTCATTTCAAAAATTCGGCGGTGGGCGGAGCTTCCAGCATTGCGCACACGCTCCGCGTGGAGCTGTGGAACTTTGTGGCCAAACGCAATTGTGTTGAGTTTGCGCATGGAAGAAGTGCTTTTTTCTCCCAAGTAACAGAAAAAATTGATAAAACGGAGTAGATCAAAATACTTCTCGGACATTCACCGCCTACAGGGTAAGCCACGCCCACAGCCAATCCTTGCAATACTCTTTTCTCTGTAATGAGTAAAATTCAGTTTTACTATACAATGCAAAAGAAATATTAGAAAGCAAGTAGAGGTATGACTGGTTGCGTTAAAGAACTACAAAAATTCGCGCCAAATTTTCCTGGGGACCAGTTCTCGCACATAGTAAAATTTTGCTATCGTCCGAATATCTGAAAAAATCCGGAAAATTCGTTTTTTTGCAGTAGAACAGGTGATGAGATGTCAAACACAAACGTTATTGGTCGTATAAAAAACTGGGCTCGTCCTGTAGAACAAAGTTTTTGTTGGGGACCAGTTCTCGCACAGCGTAGAAAAAGATTCATGGGAGGATCAGTTTTCGCGCAATGACGCGGGACAAAAATTCCATGTTTGGGACTACTTCTCGCAGCGCAGCAAAGGACAGCAGCTTGCACAGGATCAGTTCCGGAGTGTCTCGTATCAAAGAACTCTATTGGGGTTGGGGACCAGTTCTCGCATTATGTCAGGAGGAGGCAATTTCCCTATCTTTGGGTCATTTCCAAGGCAATTTTTAAATTATGGTCTGCTTACCATGTGACATCATCAGCCTGTCGTATGTTGACCTGCCGCCCTCATCTCGTAGTACACCTGCAAATTTGTATATTAAAGGACCTATTGATCGATTCGGGAACATTATCGATCGAATTTCACCCAGTGCTCACCTCCAACTAGTCCAACGCCTTTCACATAGGCAGACAATATTGTGCGTGGCATGACATATTTATTTGTGTTGTGGTAGGTCAACCCTAGGATCGAATGATTGTCATAAAATATTGATTGGGAAAAATCAATAATTGAGCCTACTATTGCCATCAGTTGGCCCACTGGCAAGCAATATGTAGTATGATCCATTCAGGTTGTAGAGGTCTCTTTGATTCGGATCCAAACGTTGGCTGAAAAGATCGATAATCGATTAGCTGTAAATAGGGAAAGCAGGAAAAAATTACTTGATTGCACAGTAAATTGAGCCGCCATTGGCTAGAGTTCGTGTAACATCTTGGATGCCAGCACCATTCTATAAGAAGATAAGAAGAAGTTTTCCGCCATACAGTGTCTTTTCCCTTCTGGATAAATTCTCTGGACAAACAGCGTTCTTTTTCCTAGTAAACTCACAACTATAGTGTTGCTTGGGCTTCCTGTGGGACCATTTCTCGCTAAACCTCCTGCAACTTGACCGTTGAAATTTGCACAGTAAACTACCATGTCATCGCCCTATAAAGACAAAACATGGGAAAAAATGAAAAACACGAACAAAAATGAAAATGAGTAGAAGAAAAACGTAAATAATGAATAATAATGAGTCCTGAAAGGGCACCTATTAAGGCGGTTTCTTTAAAGTTGGGCGTATTCGCTAAAACTGTGAAGCCCTGGGCTGTGAGTTAGAAGCTCCGCCCACTTTTGATAATTCTTGGCACGGAGGCTCTGTGAAAAAATCCTTCCCAATTTTTCAGAATTCAGAAAAAAAGTCATTGAATGCCAAGCAGTGACAGATTTTTGACATTTTGGCATTTTGATTTTTGATTTTTTGAACTTTTCTCGGAAGAACTGTCAGCAAAGATCAACTGAACTGCGCCGTTAGATCTTAGCCACGCCCAATAATCTGTTAAATATACCTTCCCACCTCCGAATTAGGGATTTTTACATGGAAAAAATCTCTAGGAGCTGCTGATCGCAATGGTATACGTGAATCCGCGCATAATTGATGAAAAACTCGTTTTCGAGCACCAAGTCTTGAGGAGCTTGTGGGCGGAGCCAGTGAGGAGAGGCACGATTACAATTCCTTGGGGTGACGCATAGATCGTTTATACCCCGTTAGCAGCTGATGAGGAACTATTAGGAGAAGTATGAATCTCCTAGAAGGTGCGATCCAAGCAGTGATTCATTCATTAACTTTGTCCTACAGCAATGGCCCCGCTCTTGGCTCCGCCCACAAGCTCCACAAAAGAAGTTGCTTGAAAACGGGCTTTTCAGCAGTTTCGCGCGGATTTACGCATATCATTATGATCAGCAGCTCCTCGAAAGAATTTTCATGCGGAAGTCTCAGAAACGATTTTAGGGTGTGTAGCATCGTGACCGAAAATGGGGCGTTACTAACCACCGTGACTGGTAGATTGACTGAATGCGCCAATCAAAGCATACTGGTAACGCCCCATTTTCCCTCACGATGATACACACCCACAATTTTGGGGCAGAACGGCACCTTTGAAGTACTTTGAGCTACCATTGAAGGAATTAGACACAATTACATTTTTTTTCTGTCGGATACAAAGCGAAAATTATATTCCTCGATTTCCAGAAGCTGGCTGATCCCAATGGTATACGTGATTCCGCGCAGTAGTGAAAAGACTTGATTGGTAAGGATTTTGCAGTGAAGCCACGTCCACATTACCATAGAGCAGAATATGGCGAAGTGACTGCTCAAGACCAATTTAAATCGAATCCAACGGTGCTAGAAATTCCAGAATTCAGCAACAGAATTCTGATATTATTTCAGGATTTCACTGACAGGACATCCAAGGTCCCTCTACTACCACAACCTTACTCTTTCCAATGTTTTTCACAATCTCACGCTGTCGTTTACTCTATAGTGCGTACTAGTACTTGTGTCCTACAACTATTGAACCGTACATTTGCCAGTTGTTCACGCCGTGTTACGGCACTACAATACAGTTCACCACCGAGCAAACAACGATCGGCGTGGATCGGCGTGCTTTGGCCGAACGTACGGAAGTGTGAGTCATAGTGGGACATCAACACACTCATGGATATGGTAGCAGGAAATGTATGGTTATTGGGTGATCTTTATTGCGGACGAGGAATTGCGCCGTGGCCATAGTAGGAGGCGGAAAAGTGCTGACCAATCGTACGTAGGATAGGTAACGCCCCTTATGTTTGAGGAGAGAGATGTCTAGGCTTTGAATGTAAGCGTTCTTCATAGAAGATTATAGCCGTGGTATGAGCTACTGACTGGGTAAGGCTACTGAAGGAAGCCTGCCCTAACAAATATTTGATATATAGTTAACAAATTCTTGGATCAAGGAGGGGGAGAGGGTTAAAAATCCAAAGTTTGACTCGGGGGGTGGGGTTAAGAATTCAAAGCTTTTTCTTCAGAAAAGTGAGCAATGCTTGTTAATGATCTTAGATCGGCATGTTATATGGCACACCTCTCTCATACATTAAACTAGGTTAAAACACATAAAAAATGTGTTGAAGAAATCCAGAACCCACCATCCTATCGTCCTGTGAGAAGCCTACGGCCACATATCCATGGGATGAATATTCTGGAGCTAGCGTCCCTGCTAGCTCCATGTCTAGATAGGCGCCATCCACCTGAAAGTGAAAAGCATTGCTGTCACGATGGTTTTGATCTACATCGATGAAAACTCCATGGATTTCATATCCTGTTCACAATGGTCCATTAACAGCCCTACAGGAGGCGGTGGAGGTTATAGGCCACTATTCACCCGGAATTATCGATTGACATACAGATTTTATTGATTTTTCGTCATTTTTGGCCAGGTTTCGGTGATGACATGCCTACTAGGGTTCTTTAATACGAATATAACAACCATTTTGAAAGACAGTTTCAATTTTAATGCAGTATTCAAAACACTAGTATTTGAATATTACAATTTTTTAATAGATAAAATGTAGAAAGATGCCATTTGCGTGTCAGAAAATAGACACGGGAAAGTAACTTCAATACTCATTACAATTTTCTTTGCACTAATATCCCTGCTACAATTCCAGGAAAACTCGTACACCTCTAGTCATCATACCTGGTAGCTAAATTCGATGGTACAATCAGCTCCTGGTCGACATCCAGGTGGCGCGAACAGGCAACCCTTCATTGTGCCACATGTGGATATATCAAACTGTGCATGAACCACCTTGAATACGGTAATAAGAAAAAGATTACTGTAACTACGAAAAAAGAAAAAAAATAATTGGCGGAAAAAGTGGTAAAAAATTCGAAGCACATGAAACTCACGGCTAATAGCGGCCCGGCTAATAATAACAATATTTCGGGTGGCATCTGAAAAGTTAGAGAAATTAATCAATAATTGATCGATATAGATAAGTAGATGAGAGGAGAGGCGGAGCGTGAAATTGACGGTGGGAATGCAGGAAAAACTGCCAGAGAGATAAACTTCAACGTATTGGTCAGTGTGAAAAGGTTAACAGAGCAGGGCCAAAAATAAGTGATGTTGTAGCGAAGCCACGCCCACTTCAGCTATTTCGCTCCATTTATAATAAATGTTGATTTATCTATTACTACGACTATCTGGGTAAATCATATAGATATAAATAAGTCGTAATAACACAAATAAATACTGTATAGCATCATAATAGATAGTAATCGAACAACAAAACCCAAATTTTTAGTTGAAAAAAACCAAATTGACTCTAAATTGAACCTAATCATGACATTAACAACACACATTTGACATAAAAACATCAAATTTAACATGCAGCAATTTAACCTAAATCTTTTACGAATAAAAAATCTAATTTCTAGACGCAGGCGGACGAGCGAATGGTAACGTAAAATGAAACATCTCCGCTTCTTTTCAGGACCACACACAACCTACCGTAAGCAAAAAATAATGAAGGACCAGTGCACTCAGAAAAAAAAAACAAAGTTCAAGAGAAACTACTTTGAATGTGGGAGAATTTCGCCAATTCTAAGGCTCGACATCGGCTCCGAGCGAGTACATGAGTAAATCTGAGCGAAAACTGGTCCCCACTAGTTTTTATCAACAATGTCACGTGATTTGAGCTTCTCGCGACGCTTGATAGAAAATTCACTTGGAGTAAGTTATGATTCAGTCCGCAAATGCAGAAAATTTGGATGCACATAGGAGCGATTAAACTGACAAGTAGCGATCTCTGAAGCAGTAAATCCATGTAGTTTAGGCGAGATAACGAAATTGCACGGTACCGCCCACGCAACGCAAACAACCGGCCCGAAAACACAAACAGAAATTGGCCGACAAGCGTAACTTTTGTGAGCGCGCTGAACCGGGAAATCGCTGTAACTTTGGCCTCATACGCTTTTTCCAAATAGAAAAACTGACAAAAGGACTTGAGGTTGAGCTCAGATCTCATGCGTAAGAATCGCTGGAAGTTTACCATACCATTACATAAAAAACGATCTACAAATCTCTATTGTTCTTTTGATCGTTTATGACGTGTTCCTGCTATGAATGTTTTTTCCTAAATGGTGCATTGCGCACATAAAATGAACAAACAACTACATAAATAAATGAACTATGACTAGTGGTAATAGTGGTCAGAATGGAAGTGGACCAGCGACGGCAACGACTCCATGAAATAGGTAACAATTTCGTAATAGCATAATTTGGTTCCTTAATTTTACAGGCATTTTTGAGGATTTGCTCTTGACCATGTGAATAAATCAGAGTAAAAATAATCAAAAATCACATCAGAAAACTCGAATTCGAATAATCATATCCTCCAGGATCTTAGTGTTCATGTACCTGAAGTGCCGATGACTCTATGAATTATTATTTCCTACGCTCGACCCCCACCCCTCATCTTCACTCCCCGTCTGCGACCTCCCAAATCAAACCAGAGGTCGTTCCCAGGTTGATGTCTTCAAAATGCTTTATTAAAAAGTTAAAATGCGTCCTAATTGATGCTCTGGCATCGTTGCATATGCAATAAAAGAAAAGAAACCTGCTATTATTACATAATTACGTAGAAGGTTCTGAATGTGAAAATGCGTTGTGTCAGCTAAGGAATGTTGATTAGGGGCCTTCGAATAGCATATCCTCATATTGCTTATTCTCTTCTTAATATTTCCTGATGTTATGTGTTAGAGAACTATGACCCGATTTGCAAAATGCCCAGCTCACCGATTATTATCGTAGTGGTTTTGGGGGAAAGCAAGATTTTTTTAAAGGCGTAGATTTTTTTAAAATAATGATAGTTTTTCAAAATTGGAGTTAGCGCCCACAAACAGTTATTTTTGGGTTGGAATGAAAATGACCCTGTGACGCTTAAGAAACAATCAAGTCATGGTTGCCTAGCGAGGAAGATGCTACCAAAGCCCAAGTGCCTTCTCATCTACCCATAAATCACTACGATGCACCATGAGACAGCTGCCATGGAACTAATAATCGAGCTAGAATTGGAATTCTGAAGCTTTGAGGTATTGGCTAGCGTGGAGTTCAATGCATGCAATAATTTTCATATAAAAATACATGGAAAGTCCATGTGGACACCAGTGGCTGGCATAATAAATAGATGGGAAGGGGACGGCTTGGAAAAAAATGGTATCTCAGTCGCTGTGAGGCCCAGACGGAAAATAAAAGTAATAAGAATATTAATTCAAACATTAAATGCGCAATCAATAAGCACTTATATAAATATGAATACCAATAAGTATAAAAACAATATTATTGAAATTACCACAGATTTTATTCTTCTGTTCACATTCGGCAGTGTTCTCGAAAAAATTAGTGCAGTTTGACTGCGATCGAAGCGACTACATCCAGGATGCCTTTATCCTTGTCAAGCTGATGAAGATCGCGGGGACGTATTGAGTAGTGAACCCCGAACACTACAGGACTGGCCCTTGAACTTTGGAACTCCACCGGACTCGAACCAGCGACCGCCTAACTCGTAGTCGGACGCTCTACCGATTGAGCCATTCGGACATGTTATCGCTAGAGGCGACCGTCCGAGATTCGCGATAGTTCTTTCGTGAAATTTTGGAAGAGGCCTCGAACTTGCGACCTACAGAGCGGCAGTCGATTGCTCTACCACTGAGCCATACACACAGAGATTTCCATGGGAGAGTCGCCAGAAAACGAAAGGAAAATCCAGGAGCCATCAACACTTCGTCTAACAGTCACTGGATTTCAATAATAACGCATGTTCCCATGGAATAAGTTGATTTCCAAGGATAATAAGGATATGCATTTCAAATTCCACAAGAAATTGAATGGTCACTCACGTAAGCAATGTCTTGGCGAGTTTTCCAAAAAAAAATTTACCAAAAATAAAATATAAAAAAAATGAAATCTATATAAAAGATGAGCCGATCCGGAACAAATTTCGTATATGGACCTTGCACACCGGCTGGGATTATGGGCTACCTTTTACCCAGAACTATTGATTGGCTTATTGATCATATTGATGTTGGATTCGTGGATGAAATAATGACCGATATCCAGTATTTTGGTGTGTCGTTTGAAACAATAATTGGAAAATGCCGAACAGAAGTCGTTGTCATGGAGGGAGCTGGGACTCACTGGTACAATCGACAAGGAGTTTAGGCAGACAACCGCGCGCTGTCACCTGAATTTACTCAACTCCGCGGAGACGGTATGATCCCTGAGCAAGTACTGGGAGTGACTCATGGGGGACATAATGAGCCTGAGTCAACCTGTTGCTCCACCTGAGTAGAGATCTCTGACCCAATGAGGGAAAAGCGCGAAACCTAAGCCAGGATCAGTTCCACAGCAAATATTGACTGATCGCGTGTGGAAATATGTTTATTTCAAGGCGATCACAAACAACCCAGGTTGTTTGATGGCAAATAGAAATTCTAATTTCTGTCAACTGGCATCGTTGAGCTGTCCAAACATCCGCCTGTGTAGCACTTCCACACCACTTGATGAGTCAGGCTGGAGCAAATCAGCTGACTGTAACCGAGTAAAAACTTCGCACTGTGAACTTTTAAACATGTTTTTAGCTGAACACCTTCATGCTTGTCAATATTTGCGGATTTTTTTCTGCGTTGACCAAGATGTTGACAAATGTCGAAAATTACTTCTGTCCCAGAAAATTTTCCAATGAAATTTCTCTCATTTTCTCGCGATGGATGGAAAATCGTTTGAGCTGGTATAGTGCAAATCGCTTCCATGTTTGTGTGCAAAATCAAAGGATTGAAAAATTGAAAAACAAGAGAGCTCGTCCTTTCCATTTTGCAACAGATAGACTAGGCAGAGTTCGAACCTTCTTCCGTTTCAGGAATGAACACTGACCCTCAGCTACAGCAAATTCTCGAAACATGATAAATTATTTTATGTACGGCAGATTTTTAAGGAATCTCAGGAAATACTAAGGTGAACAATTCGAGAATATTCCTGTGCTACGTGTGATTACGTCGCTCAATTTTCGCCAAAACATTTTCCGATTTTTCACGAAAAATACACGTAAATATCCAGAAAATCAGCGGAATCTGCTCTATTTTTTCCACTTGAATAGCAATTGAACTTCCACTGGCTTTTGGTAAGAAATGAACAAATAAAAACAATTTAGATATTTTGATGGGAGAGATATTTGGGGTTTCCCTTTCTACTATGCTCATCTTTGACCTTTTTTGAGGCTGGACTGTCTGGGCTTCAACGTTGGTCCTTAACTAAGGACTAAAAATCTGAAAAATTTACGGAAAAGTTGGAAATTTTCGGAACGAAGACGTAAAAGAATGGTTGGTAACGATTTTCCAATTGTTTCGCCAAGGTAATCACTTTTTACGTGAACATGTACATAAGCATTTTTAAGGATTTGTTGCGATCATGTTTGCTTTCAGATTGATCAGCTATAATATTTTTAATCCGTTAATTCGTCTTTACGGTGAAGTCCAAACG
Source organism: Ancylostoma ceylanicum (assembly GCA_000688135.1). Classification (NCBI taxonomy): domain Eukaryota; kingdom Metazoa; phylum Nematoda; class Chromadorea; order Rhabditida; family Ancylostomatidae; genus Ancylostoma; species Ancylostoma ceylanicum. Next base: position 645,534 of record JARK01001368.1, on the reverse strand, counting down.
GTCGTAGACAAGAGGCGGGACCGCGGTGCGGCTACTCTGGTTGTCTGCTGCACCTCACAAGACAGCGGAAGATCACGACGTATCGGTCTTCCTCCGTGTCTCTGCCCAGCAGGCCCTCTGCCTCGGTGCAGTAGACAGACAACCAGAGTGTCCGCGCCGCTGTCTCGTCCCTTGTCTACGACCGTTTGGAGTTCCCTGTACATACATACACTGTGACATACTATACTGTACTATAGTATGATGTATCAAGGTGTTTCGTAGGAAAAAAAAAACATAACAGCCAGCAATATTGATACGCAAAGAACTGCAAGAAAAACTTGAACGAGACTGGTAAAAAAATGCATAGATGGATAAAAAAATAATAGGGAATGAACACATTAAGAAAATAATTTAAAGCATTTCTAGAAGAAATCACATTCGGTGAGGCCAAACATGAGCCTAGAAAGGTCAAAGAATTCTCGAGGGTTAACCACTACGACGCGCTGAAGTGTGCGAGGTGACACCAACAGCGAAAGCGGGGTGCTTTCCCCGGATTCTTGCCGTAATGGTTAAAAACGTCTTATGAGCTTTACGACGCTACTACCAGTTCATTACTATCAGCTTCTTCGACAGTCACTGGTAGTTACGCCTGTGTTTCGCTGGCCTACTAGTTAGTGAACGTCATAGTAACAGTATATTCAGTAATGTTAAACGCACTGAGCGTCATACCGCAACAAAATCGACCAGAAGGAAAAGTTACTAGTGGTTATACTTGTTTATTTGGTGGATTAACTACAAAAGTGTATCGTTAAAACTACAACTAACGTACACAGTACTAAGCAACAAAAATTAAAAATAAATAAATCGAATAAATAAATAAGCAAAAAAGTACATTTTAGGGTGTAGAAGAACAGTGTTTTATTGGATGTTATCAATAGCTAGCTGATTGGTTCACTACAAAATGAAATAAGGAAGTGAATGATTCAAGGAATGAATGAATGAATGAATGAATGAATGAATGAATGAATGAATGAATGGTGTACTAGTAGTAGCCAAAAAGTAACAAGAGACGAATTCACACCCGAATCTCCAGGTGCAAATCGATTTCGTCGACCTGCCACTGAGTGTTGCATTCTCGTACTTCCGGTGCAGGCGAATGTCACGGCCTACGCTATGCTGACGCTTTTGTTGAAGAAAATCCAGCGATTTCAGGAAAAGCAACGCAGTCACACTTTGCGCGACCTTACACCTTAGCGAGGGTTTCCAGGAAAATCTTCCCGAAAAGGTCAGGCGGAGTAAAATGGAATGTGGTCTGGATCGTTGTGGAAACGAGTTGGTCTCCGATAGCGGGTCATTTAGCAACTGCCAAGCAGTTCCAGACGATCTACCGCGGTAATTTATGTTCTACGAACCCGGAAATGGGTTACATGGGGTGTTTACTAGTAATATGCACTTGGATTAAGTATATAGACTTAATACTCAACAGTTCATGTGGCAATGACGTCACTGACACAGAAATTTGCAGAGAAAAAACTGCGAAAGAAGCCTAGTTACCCATGTAAATTACTCTCAATATTCTTGTTTCAGATGTATCACTAGGATTACCCGGGGTAAACGTGCTAACATACCCAAATTTAGCTCTTACCTGAAACCCGTCATCATATTTACCCATACTTGACTTTGGCCCGACGGCATCATTGGAAGGGTTGGTAATCTCACTATCATGAGTATGATTATCCATGGGTAGAAGTTGGGTATGCCCAATGTAACGCATGGGTAAACACATTGATGGCTGCGAGGTGAAGGGTAAATTTGGGTACCTTGACATATGTACTTATCGTGGGTAGTCTCAGTGATAAACTCGGGCTCTTGTCTGTACTCATCTACTACTCAGGAACAATCATACTCACGGGTGTGAGATTACCCAGACTTCCAATGATGCATTTAGGCCCGGGCGAGGAATTTCTTTTACCCTTATGCGTGGGCCTGAAAGCATTGCCCAGGCAAAACTCTACGTTTTTTTATCATTTCCTAAATTACTGCAGGAATAATTTCAGATTTTCAATTTTTTCTCAGCAATGGTATGGCAGAGACAAAACTTCATAGAATTCGAGAAAAAGATGGCGATTTTAATGAAAAATGAGACAGATAAATGAGGTCCGGGATGTAGGTGCATATGTCACACTCTGGAAGTTTTCAACGAAATCCTGACAAATTAGAGCAAAGCAATTTTTGATTGGTTCTTCATTTTGGTGTAGGTACAGAATCCCGAAGTCTGGTTTCTAATAGAAACTTTCTATGTGAGCTAACTATCACTTAGAAACCCTTTGAAGGTATTTGGGTGAATAAATAGATAGATAGATAGATAGATAAATAAATAAATAAATAAATAAATAAATAAATAAATGAAAAAGCAAAGTGCACCGCATAATTCTATGTGCATCAAATCCAGGAACATCAAGTCGCTTCCCTGGGTTTACAGTAATAATTCCTGAACATCTTGCGTAGGGCAGCATTAACCACATCTCTGGCAAGAGCAAACATTCTCAGAACTCTGATAGAGTGCTGACTTTTCACCTCACGAACAGGTTCGCGTTCTTCTTTTGTACCGCGCTTGAGTGTGGCATAAAGGCGGCTCTTTCGCTAACAATAACATCATTCATACTGCATCAACGATCATGAAGTGGTTCTTCGGCGTATGTGGTTACTGGTAAAAGTTTACTAGGTGTAAGGTAGAGAGGTAGGCCTGTACTTGAGAATCCAAGGAAGCCAAGAAAATCAGAGGCGATGAGGAGGATTTCTGGGGGAGAGAGGGAAAAAGAGGGTGACATTTGTATAATTTTCATCTTCTTATTTTGCTCTATGGGATTTAGATACTGAATATAATCCTTCCTTCAGCTCATAAGTAGTGAGAAAAGGTCATAGTCATCTGAAGACGCAACCCAAATAGTTGCCTGAGGGCTAGTAAAGTAAAGGATTCTACCGGAAACAATGAGGAAATCCTACAATCCTACAATCTCTTTGAGTGTTTGTATAGAGAGAGAAGTGGAACAAGGTGATTCCTTCACCTCGAAAGCATTTGTGTGTGCTGGAATCACTCGTGGACTTAGAAAGACGGTTTTAGAGGAGGTGAAGAAATCCTTCCACTATTTTACGACGATGTGGTGGTCGTAGTGGGATATGGGATCCCAAAAAAGAGAGTATAGGACTTGTTTTGGGTCCTCATTGGATGCAAAGAAACCATAAACAGGAAGTTATTTGCAGCATGCTTAGAACAGCCGTGATTTGAAAGCAAAGCAACTAATACCTCACAACATGGAACACATCCCTGCGAGCTTAGCACATGTAACTACGCCCAGTATAAACAAAATAACCGAACAAACAATCTTAAGTTTAATGAACTCCACAAAAACCCTGGATTCAGGAGAGATTCCGCAATTTCACGTGAACGAAAAAAGATACAGAATTCCGAAACACACTCTAATCTACTCAAACACTTGAGAAGTCCGAGTTTCCCCTCCGCATTTAAAAAGTTCGCCTGAAAATTGCGCACAACTAGGACAGAGCGAGACAATGACACGTCGGAGGAAACAAGAGAAAAGCACTCTAGCACTGAATGGCGTTCACTGCTGCTGCTATTTCATGGCACTTGTAGTTCCATTAAAGACTCTACAGGAGTACCCTAGTAAAAAGCACCTCCAGAATTTATGGTATTTCGAAAACCCCGTACGATAGCATTAATATTACGTTAACTAGTTCTACTTTCCACTTCATTTATATTTCCAGTCAACTGTCACACATTTTTGCTAGCTATCGCAAAACCAAAGGAACTTCCAAGTTCCTTCTTCTCTTAATCTGGGCATTTTTCAAACTTAGGGTAATGTTGAAAACTGGAAGGACTTGGAGAAGATGCTCAGCAGTTTTGATCACAAATAGCAGCTGTGAGTCACTTGTATGTAGGCCTCTGAAGAAGACGAATCAGTCGAAACGTTAGTCCAGACAGAAAAAAAACGTTTCCACCGAGAAATCTGGTTGGCTCAGAAGTAGAAGAGATCTTCAAAGAAGTTTAAAAAAAAACTCCTGTTGTTTTTATGTGAGAGGGACCGGATTTTTCATGTCATGACTTGTTTACATTATTTATCTTTACATGACAAATTCGGGTCATTTGAAGTTTAACCGAAGAAATCAGAAATCAAACAACAATTGGCTCAGTTTTAAGGTGTACCTGATGCGATCAAATATTGTACTACAAATGCACAGTTGTTTCAGCAGTACAGTCCCACCTCGGAATTGTTATCTGGATTTCTACATGACCGGAAGAAAGAGAAACAGCGTTCACTATTACTAACGTTAACTATTTACTAACGATAATCTAGACAAGATTTCGACCAGGGCTGAGCAGAAGTCAGACTAAAAATTTCGGAAGTCGGAATTCCCAAAAATACCGGAATATCGGAAGTTTCGGAAGTCAGAAGTCGGAATTCCACTCATCCCTGATTTCGACTGAATCTCCATCGATGTCGCCCTTCAGAGGCTCATTCACCATTGAGATTACCCATGGTAAACGTGTTAACACCTCGCAGATTTACCTATGGTCGATAGATGCGCCAACACATTTACCCTGTGTAATCGCATCTATTCATCCTGGCCAAAAGTGATATGATTCACTATGATATCACTATGATACGTCTAGGAACAACTCAAAGGCGTCTACTCTGAAATTTCTGCCCACGGTGGACCCGCGGTTCACCCGAGGTGGGGAGTCGGTCGGCCACCGTGGGCATGTGTGAATCCACCGTGGGAATAGTGCGGATTAACTGAGGGCATGTGCGGTCACTATTAGGCCTTTACTTATGCTAGCGAAAGCAAGCATTACCTGGAAAGGTGTTACATGAGAGAAATAGGCTAAAACAGTGAATATGTGTTGTTCTACATAAAGAAGGAAAAATGCAAATTTTATGTGGCTTTCCACTTCGTCCTTCCTTCTCTTCTCTACCATAGGATTTGAACCTTACCGACCCTTTCGAATGCTTGATTGGTAGTCCGCCCTCTTATCCACTAGGCCATACCTGTCGACACATGTGCTGTGTTTTAGCTCGTGATGAATCTTATCATTTCTACCGCGGATCCACCGTGAGCATGCGTGGACCCACCGTGGCGCAAGCGTGCATCCACCGTGGAAAGCAGTGTTATCGTGAATACACCATGGGCATGTGCGGATACACCGTGAACATGTGTGGGCATAGCGCGGGAGTGACGTCATCCCCGGTTTTCCACCGTGGGCATGTGTGGATTTATCGCGGGCAACCGCGAATCCACCGCGGATCAGCCTCATACCGTGGCTCCACCGTGGGAAGAAACTTCAGAGTAGTACTGAACAAATTTGGGCAAAAGTGCTGAGGTGTCTTCACCCTGGGTAATCTCATCTATTCATAAGCAGTGCGCAAGCTGTATTTACTTGAAATTTTTCACCGCCCTATGTTTTCATTTCAATTTACTATCTGATCCCCCCCCCCCCCCCCCAAAAAAA
>JARK01001368.1:610796-621158 GCA_000688135.1 Ancylostoma ceylanicum | reverse complement strand
TTTTCCCCCCCCCCCCCCCCCCCCTCCTGGCTGAACAATTCTATGTCCGGCACTGTTATCCAGAAATGTCTTTTTGCACTAACCTCGTACGAACATGCATCTCTGCACTCGGTTGTATTCAGTCCCTGCTTGACATCCCACTTCTTTTTGTGCTCTTGGAAGGTTCCGCTTAAAATATCTCAATTAAAAATCAGAAATTGAATGAGGGTAGAAATGCAGTAACAAATAAACAGTAATAAATAATTAACAATAAATGAGCAGTTTAACTAATAGTAAGCAAAAAAGAGAAAGTAAAAGTTTGATTCACGGAACAATTTACTGTCCTTTTTCTTCTTTGATTCCTATGACCAGCAAAGAAAACCCCGAAAAAAAAATGTGAAATTCACTGACGTGTAGCATACGATACAGTATGCCACTGGTAGAAATAGCAGGTAGAGTGTACGACCAATCATTGCCCAGTAATGAAAGTAAATGGTTCCATGAATCAATCTTTTATCAAGACTTTTCGTTAGAAGTAAAGGGCAATACATACTATCATATTATAGATGCGTGCGTCAGTTGTACGACAGACGCGCGCATCCATTCCAGGCGAATTTTTTGAGAAAGCCGGCCAATGCACTGTGTGCTTTCCGAATGGAACTTCCACACTGTCGCTTCTAGGCCACAAAAGAGCTATCCACACCAGATGCGTGTGTTCGACCTGCGTGCGTTCACATATGACGCTGCCAACTAAAATGTTTTAATGGTTGGGGGGAGGGGGGACTATCCTTCATCTTTTTTCTTCTTTCTAGATTTTGAAGTGAGAAGAATTTCCAGATGCTGCTGATCACAACGGCATACATGATTTCGCGCAAAACTGCCAGACATCCCGTTCCCGAGCCCAACTTCCGGGGAGTTTGGGCTCGGGAACGGGATGTCTGGCAGTTTTGTGGGCGGGGCCAAGGGACGGCCTACAGTCGCAGCTAAAGAATCGGAAAATTTTTGCGCTAATCGCTTTGCTCGCAGGACTTGCGGATTTTTTACACAACCTCGTTGTGGTGAATGATTGAGACTGAAATGAGACTTTATAAACATAAATGTCTAATTTAAGTTTATTCCAATGTGGAAAAAGTCAAATTTCTCCAGTTATTGAGAATGATCCTCTGTCATACTTATCACCAGAACGGAAACCACCACCGACAAAACTTTATTAGCTGACTGATTGCTGGCACAGCAGTAGTACGCATACTGCGTTAGGTTGCAGATTAAGTTAAGAAGGATACCAAAGCTATGATATGAGGTAACGAAAAGTCACGTATGCAACTCAATAGACATCGTTAGTTTCATGTCGATCAGGAAAAATAAATGCTAAGCGACGAATCAAGAAGTATGAACGCATCGTTACAGTGATGAGCTGTAACGATTTCAAGGCGATTTCGATTTTGTTGATTTTATCGAATAGCCAGCTTTGCGTCTTTTGTCTTGTTTTTGCTGGAAATAAAAAAATAATTTCAGTGGTCACTTCAGAAGGAAAGGTTCAGGATAGATAAATTAGCTTACATCTTGTAACACGGCCTCAGAGGCAGTAGTGTTGCCTTCCTGGAATAGCAAAGAGGTGAACGCTTATTCGGTTGGTTACGAAGCAGATATATAGCTTATATAAAACACATTTAGGTGATATTGATTTAATTTGTTATCATTTAATTTATTAATGATTGATTTAATAATTATTATATTTACTTACCTAGCATTGATTTTTTGATGATAAAGATAGGATAAGAAAATTTTGAACCAGGGAAAAAATATTTCTCACGTTGATCAACTCGATATTCGTGCCAATTTCCACAATTTCGTTTTGATGCGCATCAAACTGAACGTTCTGTAGGATTTCTGAGTTTTCATCCTCCAGCGCATGCTTCTGCAAAGGCTCTTGAGCAGTCACATCTACTAACAGAATATGATAATTTCTACGATTCTGTGTGGTTCGTTTCACGAGGAGGGATCGTCAAAGAGATGCCAGAGAAAAAGAGAAAAAGTATGTGGTATTGGAAAAGGCAGACAGTAGGTACGAATCCTTAACTATCCTCCCTTCTGAGACGAGTTATAAAGTAAAGTTACTCCTTGGAATTGAGACACAGGGACTACGGTTGACCCCACTTATCCTGTGATGCTGACAATGGGCGTGGTTTACCCTATAGAGGGTAACATCGCTTCTATCTCAGCAAGAGCGTGTAATGAATGTGGCATTTTACCTAGCCACTGAATCTGCTGGTTTCCTATCAACCTGATTATCTGATCTCAGAGGCATTCAGGGGACGTTAAAGACACTAAATTTCTCACAAGGGAGGTACAAAAGGCTAATCCCGCTGATCCAAATTAAATCCATCTGAGCTTGGATGAATCAGTGAGGCTACCCGGGGTAGACATGTTGACGCCAGCGTTAACATTGGGTAAATTTGCGAGGTGTTAACACGTTTACTCTAGGTAATCACAGCGACGCATGTAGCCCCAGGTGCTATCGTACATTTAAGATTTTACTCCTACGATCCTGAGAAGAAGAGCAGAGAAACGCCAAAAAATATAACGTTGAGGCAACTCGAATCCTTGCTGCTCTGCGCCCGGATGCATTTTCGAGATCACCCATGGTAAACGCATTAACTTATGAAAAATTTACCCTTTGCCAGGAACCCATCAACCTGTTCACCCAAATGTTTTTGTTTATAGGTAGCTGCTACCCATAGGTGATCACATCCATGGGTATGAGGTTATCTCTCTTTGAAATAGCGCCTTGGGGCCCCGTCTGACAGCCCGGTAAATTAGTCACTGTGCCACTAAACTGTTTAACATGAGACATGTGGACTTCTGCAGTTGGCAAAAACCTTAGCAAATAAATCTCCACGAAAAAATTCGAAAGCTTCCATTTTGACCTACGGGGTTAGCTTCTCACACCTCATAGACTGTCCCTTGTCAATATCAACGCACTAGATGATGCAAGGTGAACTCGTAACAAAACCAAAGGTGAATTTAAACCCCTGGACCTGCTCCCCTTCTGAGTATTTATGCACCGCTGTGTCAAAATAACTTTCTAGTAAATCAATTGTGTCCTACCACTGGTCCATGCAGTCCTCTGTCCATAATAAGCGGCCCGGCCACATTGAATTTCACACGGTTCAAGTCCTCTGCCTCCATTTTTCGTGGTTTTTTCGCCTGAAAAGAAGCGAAATTGCGGAATGGTCAATCGTAGAAAAAGAATAAAAAATCATGAATATGGATTTGGAATTATACAAACCAATAGTGTTCGCTTTTCTTTCTCGCTACACTTCTCTGAAAATTTATTGAGCAATAAAAGTAAATACTTTTCTCAAACGGCAAGGCTATTAGTCATCGTTCATTAGGGTGCACAGCTAGAATAGTTTGCAAATTAAAGACTTCCTTAGCGCAGCCTGTATAACTACCTACTAGATGTCTTTATGAGAAGTTACGCAGTAGTTGATCTTACCGTTTATAATTGATCTAATCTTTTTTAGAATTTTTTTCTTCTCTTGATTTTGATTTTTTCTAGATTTTTTTCTAAATTTTCTAAATTACTTGATCTCAGTACTCAGAATGTTCACCCTTGGATTTGCCTTGAATTATGATCAGTAATGTGCCATTGCACTGATTTCTTTACATTGTATCTTAGCCTACGGGCACACTCCCCAAAGGTATAGCACCCAACAACGCCGTCGCCGCAGCTACTTCATTCCAGCACGCATCGATTGCGCAGTGGGTCGCCGAAATCGCACCGCCCACAATCAATACGCATGAAAAGTGAAGGCGCTCGGCGGGCGCGACGGCGACGTTAGGGCCTACACTCTTCAAGAAGTATACCAACAGCCTCATACAAAACTTACTTTTTTTACGCAGCACACTGAACAACACGGCGATAATTATCGCTGCGAGCAACACAACACCTCCAATTACTCCAAGAATAATATATAGTGTTACACTGAAAAACTGATTGGTCACTGCTAAATGCTTAAATAACATTTTTTTTTGCCCTAAGAATGATGCCGCTTGATTAAAATGAAGTTAGTTCACGTTAAAACTACGTATGCTCACTTCTTGTCATCCTTTTCTCTGTCGTCGAACGATTTCCTATATCTTGAATGGGGTGCATCAAAACCGCCCATGACTCTGGAATAGAATCAGCGACAGCATCTCTTTCATTACTACTATATCGCTGCGAGCAACAACAAAAGCTTTACTTATAGTGCATCGGAGTCAGACCCGGTCGGATAAGAAATGATACGTATCGATCCACGTCCGAGTCCGACACGTCGGATTCCGACGTGGATTGATACGTATCATTCGTTATCCGACGGGATCGGACTCCGACCCACTATGATTACAGCAAAAGAAACGTTCCCATATCGCTGCATAACAAGTATCAATCGACATGATTATGTTAACCATTAGATCAGTCGATATCTGAGTGTTGGTTCTTCATTGGTAGATAGAACGCAATGTATTCTCATATAGTGGGCGCTGAGACTCTTGGACTATTCGCGTCCGAACGTACAATAGACATGTGGTGGTTCAGTGGATGATAGATTTATTACTGTACATGAGTGAGAGTGAGCAAGGAGAGAAGTGAGTGCCTCGTACGGCTTACAGCATCATTGTGACTAGTGAATACTATCTCGAGCACTAGACGGGTCAGTCCCGCCCCCTCCACAGGAGGCTTACTATGAGTTACGATAATGAGTACAATATGGATCATCGATATGTCGATGATATCTCATCTGAGATTTGCTGGTAGCGACGAGGGGATGCGCTTCACAAATGCCAATACGCGTATAGAGCTTCTCGCGTCGTTTTCGATTTGTGGTTGGTTTTTCTTTTGTCTTTTTCTACTAGTCTATCTAAACTGCAAGAATTTTCTCGCATATAGCCCTTTCTATAAATAAGTACTAAATCTTCGGTTGTAACCCGATTGTAGTGTTCGTAGTATACATAAGTGCCTATGTTGTTTAATTAACGTGTATACTGTTATGTAATACCGTAGTTATTCTCGCAGTTGTTGTTCGAATGTTGTATTTTGAAATCGCCCATCTGCCTTATATATGTGAGCGCGCACCGAGGCCCCGCCCGCAGGCTATACATATAAGGGCGCCGCTGCAGCAGTAATGACTCATTCAGTCAGTGTGCGATTCGGTCAGTCAGTTAAAGGGCCTTTCATACTTTTGCCGCGGCGACGGCGGTGTCACTGCGGCAAAAGTGGGTGCGCGACAAAAGTTGTCGCTGGGCGGCAAAATACCCCCATGACTAATCATTGCCGCGCGTCGCTGGGCGACGTCGCCGAGCGTCGCCGCGGCAAAAAAAGTATGCAAGCTCTTGCCGCTGAAACCTTGCCGCGGCGACGCCGCCGCGACGTCGCCGGCCTATGCTTAACCGTGGGCGACTGCCGCCGCGGCAAATCTATGAAAGCCACTTAAGAGTGAGTTAGCCAGTCGACTGTGGGCTAGTCGATTGTCGACACGTGTTCCCTGCTGGAGTCGTTCTAATAAAGGATTACGAAACGCTAGACCATCCATCCACACCACAGTCCGCTCCCGTTACACGATTTCGTTACTTAGTAAACTATTTGTTGAAAAAAGGTTTCATTACTCAAGTTTGAGGTACTGAACAAAGGATCCCGTGTGGCCTGCCATTTCATGGTGTGTCAATGGCAAGCAAGTTACCTGTCAGTTACTTCATTTTAGGAGAACAATTTCAGAATGTTAAGAAACGTGAATTACGACAGGCGTCATCCCACTCGCTTAGATATGGCTGAGCACATCGTTATCACCAAGACGGATAAAGTAAAGTAAATAAAATGGTAGGCGTTGATCCGTGCCGTCATGTAGGATGCGCCACGCATTCGACTTCATCGGAGTCGTATGGGCGTTGAATGTGTATGTGCCCTATACAGTGATTTCCAAGACGCATCCCATGAACCAAGTCAGTGCTTCATCCTCCCAGACTCCTCTGGTACCAATTTACCGACCCCGTGGCATGGACGGCTTGGTTGTTCATGGGCGCGATCGAACCATCTACCGTGTGCATGCGCAGCGAGCCTCTTACCACTGTCCCACACGCGCCCCACACCAAGACGAAAACCGTGGAAGGGGACTCGAAGAAGTATGACAAGTAGCATCCTTGTTCCATACAAAACTGCAAAAACCCGTTTCCAAACGCGTCTCCTGGGGAGTTTGTGGGCGGAGTCAAGACGTCAAGACGTGAGTACAGTGCTTCCCACCATGCACATTCCCTTGTTGGTTACGCATGGAACACATTTTAGATTCCGATTAGGGAATCGATGGTGAGGAACTCTCACGAGAAATATGGATTCCCTGAGAAGCTGAGCTCCCAGAAGTGCGTTATTCAGAAATCTCGTTCTCACGCGCAAGCCCCGCTCCTCGACTCCACCCACAAGCTCCACAATATTTACTGCTCGAAAGTGGGTTTTTCGGCATTTTTGTACGGAATCCCGTAAGCCATTATGGTCAGCAGTTCTTGGAGATTCTTTTCATGATAAAATCTTAAGGAGACTCTGAGATGGGGTAGTTTTTTTAAGGAGAAGTAGAATATTTGCCTGGTATCCGTTCAGAATAGCATGAAGACTTTCTTTGGAGACAAGTTTAGCGAAATTACAAGCTTATTGCCGCTGTTATAATCCTAGACAAAAGGAACCTATCCAAAAAAAATTAGAGAACAATTGAAATTTTGAAGCCCAAAATTTAGAACAACTTTTAGAATGATGGAATATTGAAAGAAGCTCCACATGCCACATACCCATCCAACGGCTCCGGCTCAGTCGCACCTTTGGTAGGGATCGGAGAAGCTGTAACGAGTTTTCTCATAAACAATGTTATAACCACGCATACCACACCAAGGCAAATAAATAAATCAGAAACCTAAGGGAACTGACCTAATTCTACAATCGAATCATTCGAGTTCTACAAAAAAAATGTTATTCTCTTCAACTCATTCAATTTCACGAATGATTATTAGAGTATCAAGTGAAATCGGCATTAAAATTCACACCTTTGCCAGTAAATGCTGAGCAAATGTTGCAGCTATTAACAACAGCCGTAACTCCATAATCGGATACTATCCAAATGAACCATACTCCGACACATGTATTTGCCACAAAATATCAATCTCTTCAGCAAAACAGCAAGAAAGTGTAAACACATCTCATTCGATACCATTCACTTATGAGTTGAGTGAGCACCGTCTGGTCGACGCTATAGTCGTGACCTCATTCTCATCTTCATCTCAGTTGTTCGACGGTGTAAGTCCACCTTCAAGACCGATTTCAGCAGCCGATGATCACATCCTTGATTAGGACAGTTCAAACTAATACCAGCCTGATCGCCCGGCTAACGCCGGACTTCCAGACTTCTTTCGGATCCCGCTTCGTTCGCACTGCGTGACATACCCTGCACCACGTCAGCCACTTCTTACCTCTCAGTAGTCCAGTTTTTTTGCATCTTCCCATTTCCCGGCATCAAAGCGCCCATCCTCTAACAGTGGACCGGCCAAGTGACGTCCACCCTGCATAGGAGCCGTAGCACTCTGCCCCCATTTGTGGACCACTTCCTCGGCATCGTCCTCACTATGGGACATCGTTGTCCCCTTCACCTTTCGTAAAATCTCTAAATCTTTCCAAGTACGGGGGAGCCGCAGCATCCTTCACCCATCAGAAGACCCATTTGTCAGAAGTCCACCATTTGCCAGCTAAGAAGCACTCATCACATCGCTGCGGGCACGTGGTTTGATGTATTTTTCATTTCTGGCTGCGTCACCAACCTCATGCAGTTGTGCCCAACTTCTAGCATCCTCCCTCAAGCCGCATGGTTACTCTACTCTCACCCTTGCTTTTACCCGTCCTTCTGCCTCCTCCGCTTCTCTCTAAAACATACCCACCCGCATGTTGCGTTTTATGTGGACTGATAAACACAGACCAATAAACACCAAGTCTCATTTATTTTCACTGTGGTGCAAACAACTGTTGGTCTTTCTAGAGACGAACAAGTGGACCGGAACACCTGCCAATCAATGTGAAAGTTGAAATTTGCAACCTTTTCGCACATAACTCAATGCGCTGAATACGATGGTGCACTTTGATTTTGATGACAATGGTTGGTTCTCGTGCACAGACCCAAATACATGCTAAGCCAATTAATATTAACTCAATCCCTCAACAATTTTCACTTACGGAGGTATTAGGATGTTGAGTTGGAAATGCGCGTTTTTGCATTGAGCAAATTATTTTTTTAAACAAAGCTTCAACACCCCAGTCTGAGTTTAATGCAGAATTAGTATTGCTGAACCTTCGACATCTTCCACACAAAGAGTGAGCGCTCTATCGTGGAATGTCGCAGTGCCGTGACTTGAAGTAGCAACACACCCAAAGCTTGGTTTCGTCACAGTTTTGAAATTTTTCTCTTCCAAGAAAAGCTTGAACGACGCAAGTAAGAGGTCGTCTGATAGCGCAAAGTCTGAGCTATTAGGCGGTCCCAAGTGCGGTTTCCGATTCCAGATCTGCAGAACAGAGCAGTCGATTTGCAGTCACAATTTCGGTTCAGTTACCCAAGTGCGGGGCTATTTTTGAGTAACCCATTGTCGCATGGATTCAGCTCTGTAATACAGCAAAGATTCTCTTAACTCTTTATATGGTCTGTGGTAGTGCTTAGCGGCAGTTTTAAACACTTTAACAACATAAAACTCGCGAACGGAAATTATGAAATTTTGGTCGGTCTTCATATGAATTCTAAAAATAAACAATGAATGGATGTTCGACAAACCACACGCGAAAAAATTCTCCATGATTTGCTCTTTCAGGTGATATCAAAAGTTTGACAGAAAATGTTTGGCAACACGTTCTTAAAGACGTCGAAACGAAACCAGCGCGCATTTCCAACTAACTTTCCTACACCCTAATATTTTGAACTAAATGGAGTTGCGGGGGGGCACCCAACGAAAGTCGATAACTTGGCCTGTCCTACACGTCCTGTACTGTTAGCTCACTAGTTTAGAACGCTCTGATTTGTTGGCTATCCTAACGTACAGTAGTTACCTGAAATGTAAAGATGTCAGAACGTGTGGGACAGGTCATATTATCGACCAATATCAAGAATCCCTCTGAGCTGGAGTGAACAACGGTATAAGGACAACTTACACTAGATGGGTGTGCTTAACGCGCGTGCGTCTATAATGAAGGATATGGCTAGTCGGATTGCTAACGCAGCTCAGACGCATGCTTTCACGGCCTCGCGATGGCCGCGCGTCCTTTTAATTGAGGATTTCATGCCGCGTTGACCGGCCCTCATAGAAGATCTTCCGCAAATGGATGCGAGCGTCTGGAAAGTATAAATTGCCCTTTTATCCGACTGGATAAACTATTTTGGATACAGGCCTTGGATAGCATTCCCTCAGTAGTAAGCAATCCACTTCAGGTGTTATGTACACACCACTAATGTACTACTCGCAGTTGTTCATTTGTGTTTCGGTGACATTAATAACTTATGGATGCAGTAGACGAAGGGTTGAAGAATCGGGAAAATTCGAGTCGACAAAGGTCAGGCCTCCAAAATGGATCAACATCCAATCCTCATGTCTCGAATAATTCCCAAAAATTCCAGAAAGAAGTGGTAGCTGTCACAAGCAACAGTACTTCTGAAACTCGTGACAACATAATAGAAATCACCGCTAAATCGGATCGGGCAGAGTGGTTTTCGCAGGAGCCCCGAAAACCCAGTCCGCAAGAACGTCGAAAGCCTAGCTCGAATGAGCATCACAAGCCAGTGGGAAAACATGACGACAGCAAGGATCCACATCATCCCAAATCGTTGTCCTTGGATTCTCTCAAACAAGACTTCAAGCCAACAAGTGAGGGTGGTCCAGATGGCAAGAGAGCGGAACCGCTTGCCCAAGTGAAAAATGTGCCCACAAAAACAGGTACAAGGAAATTTGAGATATTTTCCGCAATTCTTAAATTTCAATGTCTCAATTGTACACAGCTTACAGCACCACATGTGGCTCAAAAGCACGACACTGGCAATTCAAGAAATCTAGCTAAGGCAGGCAATTATACTATCCAAGCAAATACATTCTTTATGCTTCTGGATTTACACATCGATTTTCAAGCTCCAATTTATAAGCAGATCGCCTAAGTTATGATCGATGCTGCACCGCGCCCCTACTTTAAAAGAACTGTCCCACCTCAGAATCGTTTTTGAGATCTCCGCATTAGATGAATCTCCAGTGACTGCTGATCAGAATGGTCATAGGTGATTCCGTTCAAAGACACCAAAAACCTCTGTTTTCGATACCCGACCTTGGAGGAGCCATTGG
>JARK01001368.1:596350-610608 GCA_000688135.1 Ancylostoma ceylanicum | reverse complement strand
GGGGGGGGGGTTGGTGGGCGTGGCCTGGCCTCCTTTCGATTAATTCACTCTTGGGAGCGCAGTTTCTGAGGATAATCTTACTCTTCGAGAGAGTTCCTCCTCCACTTCCTACAGAATAGAAACTGCGCTTCAAGTGTTGCCAGCAATGGAGTACTGGGTAAGGAAATCCTGCAATCTCGAGCAAGGTAGAGGAGCCAAGGCAGGTTTACAGGATTTCCGCACCCTGTTCTCATTGCTAGCAACACATAAAACGAATTTTCCATTTTATTAAGAAGTGGATGAGGAACTCTTCCGACGAGTGAAATTATCCTCAGAAAGTGCGCTCCCTGGAATGAATTAATCAAAAGAAAACTAGACTCCGCCCCCGACTCCGCCCATTGGCTCCTCCAAAGTGGGGTATCGAAAATAGAGGTTTTTGGTGGTTTTGAACGGAATCACTTATACCATTCTGATCAGCAGTCACTGAAGATTCATCTATTGCGGGAATCTCAAAAACGATTCTGAGGTGGGACTGTGCCTTTAAGAATCACGGCAGTTGAAGCCTTTCAAATCCTAGAGAAAGCTGTACGTTGGTTCCCTTTATGCCTGAGCCGAATTTCCTTCTATTTGCAACTCGGACACGCGTAGCAACTGTAGGAATCACATTTCCGAGTAAGCTGCCGCTTTGCTGGCCTACCTACTAGAGTGTTGTATTCGAAATATTTTTTCGAATATTCGAATATTCGAATAATCGAACAATAATTTGAAAACATCGAATATTCGATTATTCGAATAATTCGAATAATCTACTTCTTCGAATATTCGAATGTTTCGAATATACGAATGATCGAATATTCGAATAATTATTCGATTCTGTCAACACTCTACTACCTACATGGGCGGAGCTTATTGCCATCAAAACGGCCGAGTTATCTGGACAGTTGGAACAGTTTGAAAGGCGTCAACACCACCCATGCATATGAGAAGGGAGAACTTCGAACCGTGCCCGGAAAAGCAGAAGTTAACCAAGGGATGTTGAATGGGGCGAAAAGAGCACAGGAAAAGGAGGTGCCTAAGCGCTGTGATTGGCCAATTCGTCGCAATAGCCAATCGCAAGATTGAATGGCACCACTTTTTCCTTGCACAGCAAGCAATTCACGTCCAATTTTTTCCCATCCTGGCAAAGGGATAAGTACGCCAAAGAGGCAGCACAACAACTGAATGGAATTCCAGACTAGCGGCTCTCTAACATTTCATATTCCGGAACCTTTAGAATTCAAAAAAAAACTTTTAAATAAGTCTGATTTGAAAAAATTTTAGATCTCGCCCTCCCCCCTTTGCAGCATGCAAAACTTGACACTCTTAGGACCCCTGCCGCATGTAGTGTCTGTTCCAAAAATTACAGCAATACAATGTTTTGCGTGTAGCTGCACAAGCCGCATTTTGTCTCACGTCAAATCGTAGAAATTGAGCGCTATCAGTTGTCATAGCAGTATCACAAGTCTGCCAAGTGGCAAGATCGGTGACCAGACAGTATAAAACAAAATCCTCTCAGATATAAAGGAGAAATTTTCAAGGCTAAAATAGTGAACATAGGCCAAATTCTTAAATCTCATTGTAAGATAGTCTGCTGCCTCACTTATACGCCATATGGTTTTAGATGAGTGTAGATTTGAAGAAAACACAGGAGTACAATTGGGATAAAGCCCAGAAGGGTCGCAAGAAACATGTCTTCGTAGTAAGTCGATTCAAAGCTAGTATAATTTCTGCGCACTTTATTTTGTATGTTTAAACTAAAAGTTTTACAGTTAGAGCCTATAAGTTTCCTAAACAGTGCAAACAAAGAAGAAGAACAGAAAAAAGTTCCACAAGACGACGAAACCATCAACGATGCGCCGTCACTTGTGGTATGTCGAAGAGAAAGTACTAGCACAGTAAACCGTCAACTCTTCACCTTCAACTTATCTCTAGAGAGTGAATATTTCAAAAGATTCTGAAGAGCTACAATCATACCAAGGCCAGGTCAAAGCCAAGGGGGAAGTTCCAAAAGATTTACCAACTGCAAGAGAAGTCTCATTCGATGAGTCACTCCTATATCCATTACAGAAAACTATGGGAAGTGTGAGTATTTGCTGCTAAACGATTGAACATAGGTCCATGTAATGAATAAGAACAAAAACTAACGTGAAATAATAATTTTTCAGCAACGTTTGGAGGCAAATGAAGGCTTAGCCCTTGATAAGACTCCCTATCCAAGCAGTGAAGCAAGAGCTAACCAATAACGATTTGATATCACTGTTTAATTTATGTCGTATTTTGACTTGAAACATATCTGAACAATATTGCTAATAAATATGATAAGTTTGACATTGAAACACATAACAAATGAACATATTATAAATAAGGACCTCAGGCCATCACACTGATTCTGGAAGTTGCCTCCAGGAGCATTGGTCTCACTAGGTGGTGCTTCTGAAGTAGCAGCAGGTACTGGAGTCCAATACAAGGGACTTCACATTCAGGGTCTAGATACATCATGGGGATTACATAGGGTTGAATGTGTTGACACCAGCTTTGTCGAATGGCAAATTTGTGAGGTGTTGGCACGCCTACTGTACTTCGGACCGAATAAAAATCGAATAATTTTTAGAACTTTAATAACATTTCAGGAAACAATTTAAACTTCCAGATATTCGAGAATGAGAAAGCCCCAAAGCTTTTCTTCTTTTTCGTACAGCACCACAGTGGTCTCCAATGTTAGAACAATAGAATTTTCCATTTAGTCGAAATATTCGATATTCGAAAGCAAAAATATTCGATTTTGAATAAATCGAAAATTCGGATGTCCCAACATGGGAAGCCAATAGTTCGAGTAGGACACGCCGTGATCTCCGATAACGCGACCTACGGGCAATCGACTGTCAACGCGGGAAAACACACGTATATAAGGGGCGCCGATTTTGGGATTGGATCGATCTCTCTTTGATTCTCGCCACACCTTTGTAATCATTCTTTGTGCTATTTTATTTGTTTCATTTCATCGTCAATAAAGTTACTGTTGTTGTTTTGTCTGCTGTCCTGTTTTTTTACGAGGGTTAGCCCCAACATATTTTTGAAGCCATTCCGGCCGCACAAACTTAACTTGGGGGCCGAACAAAAAAAGGGGTCCCTCGCAAAAACAGCGAAAGCAGGCCGAACAACAACCGTTCGGCTCTCTGTGTCTCATCCGTGCTTTTCCTTTTTGACAGTGAGATCCAGGTGCTTGCACCGCGTGGTCTCTCTGTTATCGTTTAACAGCAGTACGTGGCGTTGTGGTAAGGCTTCGGCTGGACCCTTCGCCAAGAGATACTGTGGTTGTGTTAGAGTAGCCGTTCGCGGAGTTCCGTGAGGCACCTTCCTGGCAGTATCGATCGGTTGAGCGCTAGCGCAATCGATTGATTCTTGCAACGAATAGGAGGTGCTGTGGCGGAGATCCGAGAGGTGCGAGGGTGCTGTAGGACAGAACCCCGAGGTGAGCTGCTCTAACACAACTGAGCCAGTGATGTCCGCTAGGAGCAGGACGTCGAGAGCATTGGCGGCACTGTCCAGCCCAGCCTTATCAGAGCGTCACAACAGCGACCGTGAAAGCGCTGTGGACAACGTACGACGCCCGAAATCAGCCGAGTTATTGCAGAGATCGGCGACGGCCATGAGCGGCTTTGAGGAGTGTGAAATGGAACCCCACGGCCAGCACTTGCAAGAGGCAGAGGAGGAGCGAGTACGAGCAGCTCAGGTATGCGAAATGACTCGAAAGGCTATTAAGCATGTAGAGGTCACAGTATTAGCTGAGGTAGCTAAACATTGGCGCGCATCGGATGAAAAGCGCGAGCGCATTGAGCAGGTAGCGCATCAGGCTACGGAAGAAGCGCTAGGGCATTTGAGCCGTACGCGTAGTGTTTTGGTGGACTGCGCAGAAAAATTGGAGGGCTACGCTAAGATTAGTGCCAGTCTGGGATGCAGCACCCCTAGAGACCTAGTAGTGAAGGTGCAGCGACTAGTTGCAATGCAGCGAGATAACACCTCTTTTGCAGATTATGAACAAAGTGTAAAAGAGAAGCAGAGACAAATTGTCTGTTTGCAGGAGGCAGTGAATCGCATGGAGGCAGAATTGAAGAATATGCAGAGAAAGTACGCTGAACAGCAGCGAGAGCTGGAGAGATTGCGCATGCAAAGGGAGCCAGCAGAACCCAATGTGGGAGAAGGCAACAGGGTCCCAGGTGAGGATGGGATTAAAGTTTCGGAAACTAGCCAAGGATAAAACCGCACAATCAGTTGCGCACATGCTGTTCTACAGGTGGATTTGTGAAGGGGGCCGGTGGCCGAAGCAAATCCACACGGACCAAGGCACCGAGTTTGTCAACGCCGTGATTGAGGAAATCACGAAGATGGCAAACATCAAGCACACCACCACCAAAGGGTATAATTCCCGAGAGAATGGTGTTACTGAGAGGGCAATAGGCACCATACAGCGCATGATCAAGAAGAAGATAGAGTTCGCGGACTACTGGGATGAGATTTTGCCGAATGTGGTTTACGCGTACAATGTGTCGCCCCACGAGGCGACGGGTGAAAGCCCGTTTTTCCTGTTACACGGTTTTGACCCCGTGTTACCAGCAACAACCGCGCCGGGTGGTTTCGTGAAACGTTACCAAGTAGATCTAGATGACTACAAGGTTGAGTTGGCTCGAGGTATGGAGGTAATCTGGGAAGAAGTAAGAGCCAAAAATGAGTCGTACCGAGAGCGAATGAAACGCTACTACGACACCAAGCACAATGTGGATGCCACCAAGCTACCAAAGGTAGGGGAGCGGGTGTTCATGAGGCTACCTCGCGAGAAGCAAAGTAGCAAACACCCCAAGCTGACAGTGGAGTGGGATGGACCTTACCGTGTAGTCCATACCAGCGAGAACTCCGCAACCATCACCAAGATAGGAGCTAATGAAGAGCCTATAAGGGTTCAATTCGACCAATTGCTAAAATGTCCTAGTTACATCCCCGACACTCCCACCGCGCCAAAGACCAAGCGAAAACGGCGAGTGAGAAAGAGAGTGAATTGTATTCTAAGACTGAGTTCGTGTACTGATGACATGTGTTTCAGAGTCGAAAACGAATACGATGTGAGCAGTGAACTTCACTTCCTGCACGTGCAATTCCGTTGCTCTGGGCAGCCGTTCCCAGCCGTGGATGGACGACCTGGTTTTGCGCTGGATGGCTGTCGATGCAGTGCCTCAATCGTAGCCAGTGATCTGATTCCTACGTTATTGCCTCCTGCTGCTGATGTACGTATTGAATGCGTGTTAGATGCCGCTCGTGTTCTAAGTATTTGGTCGTCTACCGGATCGATCTCAGCTAAGCAGCAAGCTATCCTTGATCCGTCGGTGAAGATGCTCAACCCTAGGGCCTTAGCTCATGCCTATGTGTTCTTCCGGCACCGCTGCTCTCACATCGCGATGATGACTGCGTTGGTCCCCCCAGGCAGTGCCCTCCGTCATAAGGGATTAATGGGATGGCCATATGATGTCGTGCACATGATTGAAATCGGATGGCGAATGTCGTTGAAGATCGAGTGGAAGGAGCTTTCCAGAGATCCGAACTGGGGGCAAGAGCATCGCCAGATAGTCATTGTTGTTCCGGATATACTTCATCGATTGCGTTGGACGAAAGGCCATACCCATACCCAGTTTTTTTACTACCGCGGGTTCCGTGATGTCCACCTGAACCGTAACGACATCTTCTCTGATCAAGTCGGTACCGTGGTATTCGTACTTCCGGAAAAGGAGCCGCTTGATGCCTACTCTTGGGTCCCATTCATGCATGCCGTGGATCTCTGGCTGGTACGAGGAGCCCGTGTGATTTTCGTGAACGGACCGAGGTCGGCGGATTGGAACGCGTGGGACCGTATGAACGACCGAGCCAGGGCAAGTATTGCTGCGTTTGTTGATTTGAAGCCGCATTTGCTGCATCAAGTGGTTAGTCTGCTGCCCGAAGGACCAGGAGCAATGCGGCCGAACATGGCCTGTTTCCTAGTAGGAGTGGCCCCTGCTGATGGGTCGTGGCTGAGCGAAACCGCCGCATTGGAATATTACTCGTATCTGAAGAAGCAGGTCTCTTCTGCCGGAGTTCACTTGGAGGACATTCGACTGGCGACGTTCCGCGCCAACCGTCATGGTGCGACAAGAAGTGACGAGCGTGGCAAGCCCGCTCAGCAGGCGTCGGAAGGAGTCGGTAAGCCGGCCATACGCGACGGCCGTATTTCGAAGAGGCACCTACGACGGGTACAGCTACGCAAAGAGCGCAGTAAGTTGAGGGCCGCCGCTAAGAAATTTGAACAATTGAATGTCGACACGGAGTCGGAGACCGACTCGACCCAGGGGGAGGGCAAGTTCGAGTAGGACACGCCGTGATCTCCGATAACGCGACCTACGGGCAATCGACTGTCAACGCGGGAAAACACACGTATATAAGGGGCGCCGATTTTGGGATTGGATCGATCTCTCTTTGATTCTCGCCACACCTTTGTAATCATTCTTTGTGCTATTTTATTTGTTTCATTTCATCGTCAATAAAGTTACTGTTGTTGTTTTGTCTGCTGTCCTGTTTTTTTACGAGGGTTAGCCCCAACATATTTTTGAAGCCATTCCGGCCGCACAAACTTAACTCAATACAGTGCTGCACGAATGAGAAGAAGAGCACTAGGGCCTCCTTATTCTCGAATATCTAGATGTTCGAATTATTTCCTAAATTGTTATTAAAGAAACAAAATTATTCGATTTTTATTCGGTCCAAAGTATAACGCCTACCCTGGATAACTGACGCATGCGGTCCCTGGCTTTGTCGTGTGGTCATTCAATTCGCCAGAACACAGCTGAATTTGTAGGTTCTCGGGGCACCCGAGATACAGGCTTACTATACTCTCCATACAAAAATTGTAATTTTCGAAAAAGCACTTCGAAAGACGGTAGATCAATTTTATTCAAACCAATTCGTTCCCCCAACTGTTTGGAAACTAATTAGGAGTATGCCTAGGATATCCGTTTTGAGTTTTTCATACGCTGGCCTATCGTTTTAAAAATAGCCATGACGAAGTTTTTTTTTGAGACAGCTTACACAGTCCACTTCATCACCAACGTCAGTTCTAGATTGATAGATATAAATGAGTCGCATCACACCAGATTCCGCTCCAATTCGACATATTAATATTCACGTCAGTAATATTGATTCTTTTGTAAAAATACTAATTTAGGAAGAAAATTATTCACGAAAAAAAGACAGTGTCAAACCCAAATCATCAACAAAATGAGCAGTCAAAAATAGGCTAGCACAAATCCATCTATTATACGGAGTACTTTCAAAAGATTTCTCGACTCCCAATGTCACCACCCCATCTGTCTGCATCAGCCAAGACTATAGACCTTTATTTTTCCTTACACCGCTTCTAACGAACCGTAAAAAGTCGAGCTTACAGGAGCATCCACAATCTTCGAAGAAACTTCCACTATCATCCCCCCCCCCCCTTCTCCCCCACCCTCAAAACAGGTAATGGAGCTACATGGTGCTAAGATTTCGCGCGCCAGCAGATGTTTTCCTAAGAGGGTTGGTTCTCAAACTGCGACTCTCCTACATTTCGCCTTTGTTCTTTCTCTATTATTACTCGCTTTGGAAAACCTGAGCAGCACACCCAGGATAAATGTGCTAACATCACATATTCACCCATCGCTAGCACGTGGGTCAACACATTTACCCTGGGTAAACAAAGTGATGAACCCAGGCGTAAGAGACCTCTTATGCGAGTGCTAAGAGTGGTGAAAGTTACGGATTCTACGCTCCCAGCTCATCTGGGACTGAACGAGTTTCTCAGACAAGATCTGATACATTTCACAACCACTACTTAGCATTACTAAGACAAGTCAATCTCGAGACGTTCACCTGGGTTTGGATACGTCGTCAAGATTACCCACGGTAAACGTGCTGGCGATTGGTAAATTTGCGTCAAGATGACGCAATACACCACCGGTACACTTCCATATACTCAGTGTATCACCGCTGGCACACGACCTCGAGTCTTCTACTAAACCCAATGGATCTATACTCTTCGGGAGAGGTATCCCAGCATAGGTTTACTGTGTTTAGCGTGGAATTTACCGTGTTCTGGTCTGTTTTGGTGTTCGGGCCAACTCACCAACTTTTTACCTTCACGTCCATGCCTGTTAATCTTACCCTTTTCTCTTTGGCTGTAATAGAAGTCGTTCGCTCTAAAAAATTTCTGGTGTTTATGATGCATCCTTGAGAAGGGAAGCTCCAGAGGCATCAGGGAGGCATGACAGGTAGTGCCGGATACCTTCCTGGCGAAACATTCAAAAATCAGATCAACCGAAAAAGGAACTTTATTTGAGCCGTACGGAAATTTCCCTCGGCGGCTCGGTATAATCCTCATGCCTTCGCCTTGATGCTGATGCCCTACAACAAAATATCCATTCAACCTGCTTGCTAACAATCTTGAGACATCAGTTAAGATGTCAGGTGGAATTCACACCAACATGTCGTCAAGGATCAATCAATACGCTGTGGATCAACCACATGTACATACCTCCTTGTCTAAATGCATGTACTCTTCGAGTTGCATCAGCCTTTTTAAACCACCTTCTGCTTTCAACAGATTACTGCAGCCTCATATATTAAGCAATACAAATTACATAGCGTAGAAACTATGTGCACGTATAGCTCTACCTCTATTTCCACATCTGTGCTAACTGACAGATCAAAATAGGGGCATAGCTAAATTAAACATGAACCAGCTGCAACATTCCTTTTCTATCTTTTTATATCTGCAACCACTTGAAATTTCGCACCACGTCTGAGTTTCTTCTGTGTGATTCTGTTTAACATCATCTGATGATGTAAATTTTTATATAAACTGCACTGTGATGTATGAAGTGGACATGTGTAAACTGTCTCGTCAGTTGATATTTAAAACCTTTACGAATTCACAAAAAAAAAAGACAAATAAGGGAAGGAAAGAGAATAGCTTACTTCATACGTTATACATATGACAAATCTTAGAAGTGCAACCCCAGATAATCTCGAAGCACCTCTTTAGGCGCCTCTTTTCAGCAATAGTCATTTTACTTACGGAATTTTAACAAACTTCCTGAGGAGAACCAACTACCCTCAGTCTTCTAAGTACTAATTCAACAAAAACAATATAAGCTAATCAAACCAAACGCTACCGGCAACAAACAGATGAAATAAATTTATGAACAATCTGATGCATAACAGTGGTACAAGTGTAAAAAAAACCAAAAATAGAATATAACAACGGATCACATACCAGCGATGAGAAACAGCACAGCTCCGCGAAATAGCGCCTTGCCGTCGTAATGACATGACACGTCGATCTCTCCTACTAGATCAAAGTAGCCATCAAAACATGCCACGAGGTCGGTACGGTGGCGCACCTCGCAGCGGTGGACCACTACGTGGTCCACCTTGAGATCCATAGAAATCCCCACGACCAGGGAACGGACGCATGGGTGGCGGAAAGCCACCGCGCGATGGTGGTGGACAACCACCACCTCGACCAACAGGTGGTAAACCACGTCTAAGATTTGGCGCACCTCGGACACCGCGCATCGGGGGTGAAAAGAAATTGTCGCGGTTGGAAGGGGATGGTCCTGGTGGCTGAGGAGTCATGAAGCCAGCTCGTCCTGGATGTGGAGGTGGCCCGCCTCGTGGCGTCACAGGATATGCCCCACGTCCACGCGGTGTCGGCGGCATCGCGCGATGTCCTGCAACAGGACCATGCAGGATGGTGAAATGGACTTTATCATCCAAGAAATGTTTCAATCTGATTCGCGCGGTATCCAAAGCACAGTGTAAAAAAAACTATGCGAAAAGGAAGTATAGTCCTTATGCGCAATCGCTAGAAAGTTTTCGAGCACGCAGAACCTGCGGCGCGTCCGGTTTGTACCAGCTGTCCGGCGTCCTCGCTCAGCTGTTCGAGGACGCCGTTCGTCACGATTAGGCTTAGGTAAGCGTTTTCATGTTGTTTTCTTTAATGTTTGAAATGTTGTAATGAAGATGGAAGCGGCTGACCGATAATGATCGGACGGCCCCCACACCTCGTTTTTGATATATTTTGCCGGTTCATGTCTGAAATTGTTATTTTTCATGTTTTTTTTTGTTTTTATTCGCTTCCGGCCCTATATAGAGCTGCTCGTCTCAAATAGCCGCTAGAAACGTATACCCAAACCTAATCGTGACGAACGGCGTCCTCGAACAGCTGAGCGAGGACGCCGGACCGTTATTACAAGCGGTACGCGCCGCCCACGCGGCGCTGGCTCTGCGCGCTCGAAAACTTTCTATCGATTGCGCATAAGGACTATATACAGACCACTCTCTACGAAGCTCATAGCTTTACTGGTACAGTAAGCATCAGTAGAGTTCACGAATTTGCAAACATGAGTGCAAAGCGACCGCGCCGCGCTCTGCATCTTTTCCTGCCGCGGTGGCTGAATTCAGCAACGCTTACTGCTCTATTGTGGTAATCCTAGGGACTTTGCATCACGGCTGTGCAAAATGGCCAGCTTGGCGTGGTCGCGCTGCTGTGAACGCTCAAACTCTCAAATTCGTGAGCTCCACCAACAGCCGCACAAATTATCCCGCAAAAAATATTTCACAGCCTAACGTTACCATTCCCCATGGCATAAAATATGGAATCAAAAAAAAAAAGAAAAAATACAAATGTAATAGTAACCAACCTCGAGGTGTTCCGGGAGGCATTCCGCGCATCGCCGGCCCGGGAGGCCCTCTCCCTCTGCCGGCTGACCAAGGTCCTCTTCCTGGCCGGTCCCTTCCAGTGTCTTCAAACTCGCCATACTCGCCCTCTGATTCGCCAGCATCAATTTCCATAGCATCGCTATCACTCGCATTACCTGTAATTCTCGATTTGAAAACATTCATCTGCGTGATCGTTCTGAACTAGTGCTACCTCTAGATGACGTGGGTTCATGCGCAGAGGACGAACTCTTTGCTGCGGAACCGTGCCAAGGTGGAGGTGATCCTGTTACCATCAGGATAAATACGAAAGAAAAAGAAAAACGAAAACCAAACTAACCATCTCGGCGCGCGTTCCTTGGTGGTCCTCTGCCCGCCTGAAAGAAAAAAATCGTTCCCAGATCCCATTCAAGATTACAATTTGAAGTTTTTTTTTTCTTAAAAAAAAAGACCTTCCCATCACATAAATTATACCTGAAATCTCATCTCTTCAAGCTCCATCCTTGTTTGAAGCTCAATTTCTCGTCTACGCACGGCGACGTCATTTCTTAACTTTTCAAAGGAGTCTTCACGATCACGTTTCTTCAGAAAATCTGGACTGGGTGTTCGAGGCCTGCAAAAAGGAATGACAGTGACTTTTTTCCTTCAATAGCAGCACAGAATAATAGTCTATTGGTTCTTAAGTGCGGACCCATTTCTGCTGCCAGGCGGTCTCCTGGGAGGCGGGGAAGGAGCTGAAATCAACTATTCTCAATTATTTAGTGAGTAAACAAGAAGAATATCATGGTCAAGAACTACTTATGGATGCCAGGAAATTTAGATGCACGGAAAGTCCTCCAAAAAAGCGATTAAAGCTCACGTGGGGTTGGCGTTCGCGGAATCAAATCCCGTTCGGTGAGAGCGCGCCCGAGGCTTGGGATGATTCCTGTTGGCAGAACTCTGAACGAAGAGAGCTAAGAAACATGCGGGCGCTTGATAAATAAAGATCTAAAGCAATTAGGAGAGATTTGGAGTGAACAGAATGAAGTATCTGCCTGGTTCTTTCAAACTCAACTCTAAAAGAAACTCTCCAACCATTAAAAGACGGGGTGCTGTGCCTGAATAGGGCGGTGCGGTCAAGCCGAGTTCTAGGATTGGTGAATTCACCCGACCGACCAATCGTTAGGCTCGACCGCGCCACCTTTTCCAAATACAGTGCTTCACACCGATGTAAAAGCAAAAACAAAGAAATGAGGTCAATTTCTTGCGAAATCTGAGCCATCTGAGTTGTTGAGAAGCTTTTCTGGATAAACTAACCTTTTCGGAGTAACCTGAGCAGCTGCAATTTGACTAGGAAGTGGTGCAAGTTCTGATGTTGTGGTGGGTGGCTGGGGAACAGGTCGATTGGCTAGAGAGACAAAAAAGTAAACAAATCAATGAGGATATTTTCACAAATGTTCAATTACCACTGCCAAGAAATCCTGCGGCTCCATGATTCGCGGGTAACGTTCCCGCAATGGCGCTAGGTTGATCCTGTGGGATATCCTGAAAAAGGGATGCTCAAAAATACCCAAAATGCAACAATGCTGAAGCTTACCATTCGAGGCGGCGCTTGTGGTACCGGAGGGAAACCAGGCGGTGGACCAGGCGGGAATCCAGGTCGTTGCATTGTTGACGGTTGTCCAGACGGCTGTCCTTGCGGCGGCATGCCAGATTGCTGTACCGGTGATGGTGGTATCATGCCTGGTTGCGGATATGGGCCTCTGGAAGTTGGTGGCATGCCTGGCATCATCGCAGGAATAGGAGGCGGTGGTGGAGCGCCCATAAAAGGTGGTGGATGGAATCCTGGTATCATGCTTGGCATTGGCGGGATAGGAACCGGATGAAACATTCCTGGGGGTGGTGGAAGAGGCATTGGCGGTGCTGACTGTGGTGGCATTGTTGAAGGAACGCTCTGCGGGGCGGCTAAAATATGGAAGAGCTCAGGAAAAATTGCAAATCTAAGCCGAAGATGCTTACAGCTACAACGTCAAAAGTCTTACTCAGCACTGGCGGTGGTGGAGGAGGAGCAATGAAAGACTGCTCAGAAGTTGAAGATTGCTCAACAGTCTCAGCTTTATCATTTGAGATATTTGGAGGTGGTGGTGGAGGAGGCGGTACGGAAATATCTGGATGACCTGAAAGGGTAAGTTTAGGAGCGCACATTTTACTCCTGATCTCTGCTAGCACTTACTTGACACAATCGGGGGAGGCGGAGGCAATGGAACAACGTTGAGATTAGGGAATGGAGGAGGTAGCGGCAGATTCGGAGATTCACCAGCAGTCTTACTCTCACGATCTGGTGGTGATTCTATAATAACCATGATTTCCCGGGCCAATCTGTGTCAGATTAACCAAAATGGTGGAAGTACTGCATAAGATGCTTGGAAAGAAGATAGTACCCAAGTTCCATGTACTAGAGGGTTCCTCCGGAAGGTCCCTTGCAGTAAAATAAAACAGAAAGAACAAAGAATGAGTCTCAAAACCTCACCACTTTCAGAAGAATCATTATCACCGTAGACTGGAGGCACTGGAGGCGGTCCCGGTAACATTTCGCTACACGATAGAGCATTCTGATCCTCTTCTTTTACCTGAAGCGGAGAATGGAATGTGAATCATACACACAGAAAATTTCGCCTGCCCGGGCCGTCAAAAGTGAATACAACCTTCGTCTCTTCGTCCGGTTTCTCCAAATCTTGGAACTCGTCCAACGGAGGTGCAGGCGGTGGGGGAGGAGGTGGCGAAGGTGGCGGACCAATCGCTGGCTCCGGCTCTTCTCCAACCTGAAAATAGTTGATTGCTTCACCAGAACCTCCTGCCTCGAAAACTCCTTTCTATTACCTGCATCAGAAGATCCTTTACACCTTCGCCAACAAAGCTGGATAGTTGATTCAAAGAGTCAAGGTCGATGCTATCAATATTCAGCGATTCCTGACTGCCATTCACTGGTTCTTTATCTCTTTCTTCCTTCGGTTCTTCTTTGGATAATGCATTTTCTTGAGCAGTCGGAGTGGTAGGCCTAAATCGCAAAAAAAAATTTATCCAGCATAAACAACTCTTTAATCTACTCTAGGGATAAGTTCACCTTCTGCTCTGCGCCTTTTTCTTTTTCTCTGTCGAGATTTTCTCCATAACCTTTCTTCTTATCAATTCTCTGTCGCTGTCGGACAATGTTGGATTCATCATAAATCGAGCAACAACCTCCTTGATTTCTCCTAGAATGGACTGTTTTCCGTGTGTAAAGTGGAAATGTATGGTGTGAAATACTCACTAGGATTGCTATTGAGCTGGATGTACACTAGCAAATCTGGAAGAGTATCGATTTCCTCAGCGCTAGGGATCTTCGCTGGCTCCTTGGCGGCTTCTTTGCACATATCGAAGAACCTAAAACATAGACTTACTGTCTTGCAAATGAAAGATACGAAAAGATACTCTAGAATGGGGGGGGG
>JARK01001368.1:531556-596224 GCA_000688135.1 Ancylostoma ceylanicum | reverse complement strand
GGGGGGGGGGGGGGGGGGGGGGTGGTTTACAATTTGTCGACGAGCTTCACAAGGAAGGAAATGTTCTTCTTTGAAAAAATATTTATTTACTTACCTACTTATTTACTTATTTATTTTAGTCATCAAAACCGATGAAATATGACCCTCGTGGGGAGAAAATGTAGGAAGAAATACGAAAGTTGAACACATTATACTCTTACTTTGATGGTAGCAGGCTGTCTGCCTCGCACACCGGTGCGAAGTCAGCCTGAGCAGGATCGGGAGGAGTACTGGCAACCGACTGACTCTGCGGTTCACAAGGTGGGGGTTCCTCAACATCCATAGCCGTGGCTGTGTTGTTCTCTACATTTTCAGGTTCCGGTACCTCTTTCTCGGATGTAGGGACTGAAAATTCATATCCTTCGCAGGGTTCATCACGACAATGAAGTAAGTGACCATTTCGTAAGAAGAATTATGATGTCCTACGCCATAAGCCTACCTTCCTCTTCCACTTCACGTTTAACAGATACTGCTTTTACATCCTCTGATGGTGTAGCTGCTCTAAAATATGATACGCTCAATTAATTGAATAATTAATTATTCAATTCATGAGAATTAAATCCATGAAAAAGGGTAAAAAGAAGCCAATTCCCCGGAATAAATTTATTATTTATCATTGTTTCTAGTATTTTTATCGATTTAATTTTCCATCCGGGTCCCCAAAGTGCCGATACCCCACTTTTTAACACGCCTCCCCCTATCGGCAATGCAATCCCCTAAAACTTGATCAGAGCAACAAATAGCAAGCAATTGTTGCTCAATAACAGGCAGATACCTGATATTTTCACATTCAGCTGGTGAAGCGGAATGCGCTCGGGACGGCATGCTGGAACGGCTGTAGCAGACTGGTGGATCTTGGGGACTTCTTCCCAGTAACGCACCTCTCGGGAAGGATTTCCTGCAAATGGTACAAAAAAACTAATATTTAAAAGAAAATATTGAACAAAATCACAGACTGGAGGTTGGGTGACCAAGCTCGACCAGAACCGTAGACGACCATTACACAAATGATCATTGGTGGGTGTCGTGGAGGGATCCCTGGTCCATCGAAAGGAAGGAAAATTGCTGAAGCAAAAAACTTGTTAACAAATTTCCCTCTGGTGAAGTTTTACTGAGAGCAACAAAACTACCTGGCGGTTCTTCTCCAGGCGGCAATGGCATGAGGTACATGTCCTTGAAACATGAATCCATGGGAACCTCAATAGCGAAGTACCGCCCTTTCCGGATCATATCTTCATAAAGGGAGAAAAATCGCTGTTCTCCTTCGTAGTCAACTAAAAAAATATATTTTATATAAATATCTTTTTAAATTATTAATTAAAAATATATAATAAACAGTAAATTGAAAAGTGTAGCTAAACTAGTGCTAACTTTTCACAGAATAAGTGGGAATAATATGAATTAACTCACCAGGAGTGGTCAACCGCAGTACACAAACGTGGTGCTGTCGATTTTTTACTATGCCATGGACGTAATCGAACACAATGACAGGCACAATCCGACCCTAAAATTATGAAACCATGGAAACAGCTCAAACGATTTGTCTTTTTAACCTACCTTAATCCGAAGTACAGACGGAAGTTCAGGAGCTACTCGGTAAGCTATAGGATTAGAAACCAGACACAAAGACGTCATCACCATGGTGTTATTTATGGAAATTTGGCCATTCCATACTGTAGTGCTTGGACTGCAAAATCGTGGATCTTATTTTTAGCCTGGTTAAATTATATTGGCTAACAATCGCTGATTTCCTCACCCACTCCTCACCGGCTCCATAAAGTTAGGTTCTCTGCGGTCTCGCCAGCCCTCCGAAATCCCTCTAAACATCCTCACGATCAAAAATATCAGAACATCAACTTAGTAAAACTACAAAACTAATAGGATTTCATATAATTCATATCGTCACAGAAAAGCTCACCGCGACTCCAAAAATGGTATCGGCGCATCGCCAAAACCAGGCGACTCGTTTCCTCCACCGCCATACGAGCCAGCGTACTCTTCATCGGAAGCGCATGCTGCTCCAGTGCTTTCCGGAGTTTGTATTCGTTTGAACTATAAGTACAACCACTAACACTGCAACGTATCACAGATTTCCCCTCAAATTCGAGTTTCATGCTCCATAAGAACTCAGGTTGCATTATAACATTAAGGAAATGAGGAACATTTTACAGAATGCACAATGACAGACGGAGAGAACATGTCAGTGGACATGGTCAACGCCTTATTTCATAGCATGAAAAAGAGAATTTTCAGAAGCATTGTCGTGTGGATATTTCACTCTAGAAAACGACTATAGATGCAACGTAATTAAGCAAATAGAAGAAAGTGCATGGAGCGAGATGAGGAGGAGGTAGAGAGAGGCGAGCGAGAGCGGAATCTTCCTCAAAAACTTCCTCTTTTTTCATTTTCCACAAGCAACCTATCTCAGAAATTTTGAACCGGTGAGATTCTAATGACAAAGGAAAATGAGCAGAAGCCTGAACCAGCAAATCCTCACCTCATCAAAGCTCTGACGTGCTGATGTTAACGTACTGCTTGGATCGTCGAGCATCATCGACTCATTCACTGCATAGCCGGGTCGCCGATTCAGCGGTATCATCTGCATAAGAAAAACGAAATTAATCGAATATGTATAAGAGCATACCCTTACTATGTCACTGACAGATTTTGGAATAGGAACAATTCCATTTCAAAAACAAATTTCAAAACAAAAATGATTTACAAGTTAGAGAAACTACACTAAAACTACTACTACCAACGGACATAACAACTAATCACCTCTCTAAATCTTCTGTCCTCCTCTCGCTGCTTCTCCTTCTCCTCCCTCTCCTTCCTCTCAGCTTCAGCTTGTGACTTCTGCTTCGCCAGACATATACTACAGTTTACATCATAGAAATGACTCAAGTGCTGTTCAGTAGTGTCCTTGGCACCATCACCAAGAATCGCGTCTATTGTAGAAACCGCTGCGGGCTTTTGCGAATCAGACCTTCTCGTAGCCCGTTTCGCAGGCCTCACGTCCTGCTTATTCTGAGCATTTGGAGTCGTTTTCGATGGTGTCTCCTTCTTCATAGAAGTCTTCCTAGAGAGACTCGTTTGCGAGCCAGAGGCGTTACTGTCTTCGTTCTTGGTAGGAGGTTCTTTCGAATCTTGCGTTTTCTCTTCTATCTTGACGTTGTTTGACGTGGAAGTAGATGAATTCACATCTTCAGCCTTAGCATTCTGCTTTTCCTCATCTGCTCCATCAGCTAAAAATATATACTCCTTAGCGTCATCAAAATCGCGAGAAAAAAGGATGGCAAACGAACCATCCAGAGGCGCGGAGTACTCTGGCTTTTTCATATCATCCCCGTCCAATGTCACAACTTTATGAACCGAGATCACACCCGTCAACACGCGATAGTAGAACGCCTAAATCAGAAACTACATGGGAAAGACATGAGGAAAGGGCCGAATTTTTTCCCCAAAGTGCTTTAGTATCCAAAAAAGCGAAATGAAGAAAAATGGTAGTCAAATGGACAAAAAACAAAACAAAAACAAAAGAAAAATAATAAAAACAAAGGGACAACTATAGGAAAACTCCAAACCTTATTACGACAATCTGCCACATTCTCTATGAATGTCTTCGTCCAACCCTTGTACTTAGGCGAGTTCAGATTTGACTCGCAGATTTTGAACAGAGCTGCCTCCACTCCTTCAGCGGCATCCTTGCACAGTTTCATAGCAGACTTGACTTTGTCCATTTTAGCTCTAGAAATAGCGACAGGACTTTGCAAATTGCAGCACATTGTCTGGGCAGAAAAATTGCTAAACAATGAACATGAATTTGAGAAAAGAAATAATCACTGGTATGTCTCAATTACAGGAAGCTAATTTAATCATATTTTGAATTTGACAGAACCAGTCAAGCAATGATCACTCAGAAATTGCGATACATGGTTCACTGTATAGGTACTCTTCCAAAAAACGAATGCGCGCATCTTGGAGGATAAAGCCATTTCCACAGGCAGCGCCAATTCTCTCCGGAATACGGTTAATGAAATTCAGGCAAACAGCGGAACTTGGTGAAAGTAAAGATATCCAACAAAAATCACGTGGTGGAGACAGAGTGTGGAATCCCAACACATGGCCTACTCGGCCGTTCATCAGAAAGTCGTGACGGATGAAACTGGATCATTATTGAGCACCAATATTCTCGTAGTTTTAGAGAAGTAGATCCAGTAACAGCTATGGATCCATGTGGAGGCGAAAACTAATAATAAAATACTTGGCGAAACTGCGGACAAGAGGAAGAAGACGGAGTTTGAGACAATTCGGGGCACGAAGGAAAGGCGCATTGCTCAGTGAGATGGAGAAAAATGTCCAAATTGGGGGATGTAAGCAAAAAATTGTACAATGAGAACCGACATAAATCGGAATGACGCATTAAAAAAACAGAACAGAGACTATTTCTTCAAAAAGAATCACCAATAATACCAGTAATAATGAGTAAACAAGGAAAAAAGAATAAGAAAGAACCAACCTCTTCATCAAAGCGTCTGAGAATGCTCTTCTTACATTGAACCGAATCCTATCCGAATCCTTCGACAAAATCTTGGGATTCGATTTCTTCGGATCAGCTACCTGCTCTGAAAGAACATAATATGTGAAGGATTCCTATAAAGAACCAGTTTAACAAAGAAAGATGGAAATTATACCGTTCTTCGCAGTAGACTTCTTCTTCGCTACTGGCAGGACAGGTTCATATTCTGGGTACTTGTAAATGAACTCCGCCAGATTCACTAGTGTGGGTCCCGTTGTAAGAAGTTGTCCATCACCTCGTAACAAAGTCAGTGCTCCGTAGGTTTCAGGGAGTACCTTGAAGTTTGTGAATGAGCAAGAAATTGTGCTGATGGAATATCAATTCTGAAGTGTCATAAGAAAACTAATCTCGTTGATCTTGTAGAAGAAACTTGTAGAAGAAAATGTGAAGACAGTAAAATAGGAGGTGAATGTGGCATTATGGCATAGGCATCAAAATCGAATATGGGATTCGAAAAAAAATAGATGAAAGAGATCTTTATCGTACACGAAGACAGATCCCAATCAGAAAAAAAACTTAGATCACTTGACATAAGAAAAGACTGAATGAAGTAGACGGAATGAGAGAAGCAATGCAATGATCTTATTTTAGAAAATATTTACTTAATGGAGCATCCATGTAAGGAAACAGAGAGAACAAGAACAGTAAGCGTAAACTCTGAGTCAAACATGAAATCATCAACAAAACGACGTGCAAAAATAATCGCAACAATGTTACCTCATGAGCTCTAGCAACTCTTCTTTCTATGCAATCGCGTGAGCACCACACGGATGATGGTCCCAGAGTTTCCTTCCACTCCATTATACAGTCATCAAGCCAGCGGCCACATTCGACGCACGGTCTAAATATAGCAAAATGTAGATACGTGGCCAGGTATAATAAAAATCAAAAGAGCAAAGATACACATTCAGAATAGTGGGTTGTTGGAACACCCCCGCATCATCTTAATTATGTTTAAGCAATAATAAAAATGCTCACATGATGTCAATCGAAGAGGAAAACAGTGGAATGACGGAAAAAATAATATTAAGCCAGGTTCTGCACTTAAAATAGAAGGAAGATATGGCGTAAAATGGCGACTACAAAGCAAATAAAGGATGGAAAAGTCTCAAGTGTTAAAACAAAACAAACAAACAAATAAGGACAAACAGTGGAAATACGAAAAAAAAAGAAAGTGCACATCTGAGAATACAGAACATTACCTCTCGCTGTGTGCTTTCTTCTTAACCGTACTCTTTGCTTGTGCATTTCGTTCCTCGTCGGATTCATCAGATCTAAGTAAAGTGCTCTCTACATTAGCTCATAAAAATCACATTTAATTTGTTTTTAATTGGGCTAGACAGAGATTCTCTAAATATAAATAGTCAAAAAAGCCTTTTCATATGGCTAGTACCACGTATAAAAAATAATCATAGAAATGAAAAAAGATGCAACGAAATGAACACTTACGAACGATGCCGTGAAGAAGACGCGCTTGAGCAAGAAGACGACGAAGAAACCGAACGTTTCCGCTTTCGGCTGCTTTTCTCCTCAGCTTTGACTTCCAGATTCTCTTTGTCCTTCTCGCTGTCTGGTGCGGTACCTGACTCAACAGCACCTTGCTCAGCGGACTCAGCAACACTTTCTTCTGCCTCTTTTTCTTCCCTAGTTTTCCCAATAGCTGCTAAAATTGAGAGGGCCAATTTTTTCAACAAAAAAAAAGCTGTACTAAATCCAATGAATTTTATGGTAAAAACACTTACACTGAGTGCTTGTCGACGGTTGAAGCTCATGATGTGGAAAGTCTGATATATCTATGGTAAATTCCTTCAGTTTGAAAAACTCGACGATTTTCTCTTTCGACCATCCCTTTATGTTGACAGATGTTGATGTTTTCTCCTGAAATTCCTTCGTTTGTTGTAGAAAACTGAAGCCGTTTAAGTGCAACTTAAAATATATTACAAATAAACAATAGTTGCACAGAAAAAAAGGAAGCGGAAAGAAGAAAGAACCAGAGAAAGGAAGATAACTCATTGCTTACCTTCGCTGGTGTTTCTACAGCTTTTTCTGTCGTGACAGACGACCCTTCTATAAAAAAGAGTTGTTGATGGAAAAATTGTGGTGAAACCAATACGTTCGAGCTTCGTACCAGCGTTGAATATTCTAACGACAAAAAATAACTAACCCTCAGATGGTGACGGGGTTCCCCTGGATAATGTACTCAAGTTGAATTTTCCTCCATTGACTCCCTGAAAATTGTAACTACTTAAAGCCTCGAAAAATGACATATCTAGCCTGGTTGAATGGAAATACATATTAAAATAGAATCGAATAAGTACCCAGAAGAAATAATCAACGGCAACATTTCTTTTAGCATTCATATCGCAACACGAAACAGAAGGTACCTTATCCGCCGGAGTTGGGGATTTCTCTTTTTTCTCCTTCTTTTTCTTTTTCTTCGACGGCTCAGGGGTTTCTTTTCCAGCTTTCTTCGTCTTTTCGCTTGAGTCAGACCGCTGTTCCCGATCTTTAGGTCGCGACTTTTCCTTCGGTTTTGGCGTTTCTTCAGCATCTTTGGACCTTTTCTTGCCGGTACTTTGCTTTGGTGGTACTGTGACAGCTTCGGGAGCTGCTGCTGAGTATTTTCGACTTTTCTTCGATGAACTTCTGGCTTCTTCACGTTTCTTTATCGCAGATGAAATGTCTTTGAACTGGAAAACTCGAACATTGTGCAGTAGTACACAGTCAATGTAAACAGGATGAAGGAAATGGGTACAGACCGTTTGCGCTGTGCTCCCAGCTATTTCCAAAAGATTTTGGGAATCAATCTTAGGCAAGACTTCTGGACTGCTACATCGGAACCGGAACGCGAATGTATATGCATATCTCTTCTCTGGTAATGATGTGGTCGGCTGCAATTGAAGTGATGTTAATAGCAAAAAAGAATAGGGGATACTGGTGACGAATCTTTTACTGTGACAGAAGAAGCAAGTGAAAACAAGCCTTCTTAAGGGCAAACTCTACAGGGAATCTGTGGTTTGCCAATTTTGGTATGTTAAAACCATTTTCGGCATTCACATGCGTTCGAAAAAAAAACCCCATACAGCTACCACATTCTGGTTTATGGGGGATATGCCATGATTAGATTGTCCAAATCCACAAAATAGAAAGGAAGGCGTTTGCTCACAAATTTTGAGTGGAATGGGAACATTTTTGCGCGTTCGTAGGCTGCCATCGCTCAGAGACTGCGCGACGATTTGAATTGGTGATAAGAGGAAGCCTACGCTGTACATGACCACACTAACAAATTCACACGAGAAGAACGGGAGAGATAGTAGAGAAGACCAAAACGCGAAAAGGACGAACGGTACTCGGAGATTCAGGAGAGAAAGACAGGCCTAAAAGCTCAATTTCCTGATCTGGATGCAGTTACGTAAGTTCGCTTAACTATGGATAGGACTTTATAAGTTGGCTTGATTCTAGGACAAACTTTAGTTTTGCCTATCAGTCGCTGAAGCAAGAAATAGTTGGAGAAGAGAGTAGAAGCTTTCATCTGTAAGGAAACGGCATTGCAAGAATAAGCTGGCATTAGAGATTGGAACTTGAGCAGCAGTCTGCTTTGCCTGATAACTAGGAGCAAGAGTAGGTTCTCCCACTAAGTGACGGGGGCTTCGCTGGAGGCAAAGATGGCTAAGATCACGGGAAAAATCAACAACAATGGGTACAAATGTGTGGAGATAAAAGGCGACTGCAGAATGTAGGAGGAAAAATCGAAGAGAAAAAACATCAAAGCACCCACCTTATATTGGAAAAGTACGAAGAAAAATGCATGAACTTGCACAGAAGCATAGCAAACAGTGAAAGAATGCAGAAAAAGGGAAAAATAATAACAACAAACCTCATCTATTTGTCTACCACCATTTGCGGATGAGCTATTTCGCACTCTTTTCAAACGATTTCTCCATGTGTTGCTGAAAGATATACTATCAAATATATCATCGAACATAGATCCCTTGGCAATAGGAAAAATGGAAACGGAAGTCCTTACAAGATTACCGCAGGATGAAAACAATTTAAAATCCATCACGACGTGGATAAACAAGGAAAAGAAGAGTAAAACGTTTTGACACTCACCTCTTGAAGGCAGGCCATGAAGAAACTGTGGGCTTGCCGCATAGGACAGAATATCCATCTAAAAACAATTTTATACGGAATGAAGTTATCGCAAGTATTTTATAACAGCACTACATCATGGAGTAACAGGAAAACTCACCTACAACAGTCTTTTCTGACTCTACTACTCCTGATCCACCTGCCTGGGAAGTGTGCTGAATTGTATGATTTATATAGCATGAAAAATAACTATGTAAGGTTGACAGAATAAAAGGCTGAAGGTAGTGAAGCACACTAAAAAAAGAACGGAACCAAAACATAATCACCTGATCATTCTCAGACACCTCCATTTTCTCACTAGAATCTTGGCCTACATCGCCCATTTAGATATTATACAGGGGAGAAAAAAACTTCTGCAAAAACACATAGTAATTCCAAAATGCCGCACAATCTCCGGCAAAAAGCGTGGAGAAAAAAAAAGAAACATCGACGTACGCGGAGGCACCCACGATATCAAACGTTCGATTTCCGAGCTAAAGGACAGGTGTACGGTACCCAGTTATCCGTAGAGCGCGGTATCTCACGTTGGATGGAGCTCCCGTCAAACCGTGCGGAGAAAGATTATAGGCATGCAAAACTGCAGAATATTATTGAATTTACTGCTGTTAATTGTCGGTTCGCATTGAAAAAACGAAGAAAAGTATGCCACCGCGGTTTCAACATTGTTTCCTGACAAATTTTTCCTTTTTGTGGAAAACGGCTGATTTTATACAGGATAGTATGAGAAGCTCCAGTGATCGGGACCCGCTGGCACGCGCTGCATCGCGATCATCTGCTGATCATTAAAATCCGGCCATATCAGCGTTCTCTGTGTCTGTCCGCATGCTTTTTGTTCTAACCTGTCCAAAAAAGTGGTGAGGCATGAACGCGGATTCATCGTCCTCGAAAGTCCTCGGTTTTTTATTTGGGAAAAAACGTCAGGAAAGTAAAGAGGTTGAATCTGGAAGTAGTAGAGCTCCAGCGGATCTATAGAAATTGTGTGTTTTGGTAGGGAAATGACGGTGTCATCCAGAGGAATATTGGCCATCCTGCCAATTTTGTTGGGTAATCGTGCAGATGTGGTAGATAAGAAATCTTCTAGAATTCCGCATAGAGGCGCAATCTCAGGTCTCAGACGCTGATCACGATTATCAAGATTGCCTTGTATGGAACTGTCATTTTCTGCCGTAATCGGCAAGTCCCACGGATTTCCTACAGTGGTAATATTTTGAGGTGAATATTCTTGACTTCCACGTTTTTTCATCATTTCCAAGCGGGAAACAGCGAACTTTTAGATGAGAGAAATTTAATTTCGAAGCAAATCTCAAAGGTAAGCTGTTGTCGTTTGGCTAATTCCAGTGTACGGGGAGCCTGATGTCCGAGGGTCTCGTATTCAATAGTGGCCAAGTCGCCGTTCTAACTTTAACTGCTAGTGTCACTCCCAAATCCTTATGTTGCTCTAGAAGGTCACAGTACATGTCACTTGGTCCTGCTGTGAAATGCACTAGTCTGACAGCCATGTTTATTGCTACTCGACGTATGCGACAAATGTCAGATGATGTTACTACTATCAATGAGTGCATGCAGGATTAGCGATGCAAAGCAATTACTCACGATTGGTGCCCTTCTGCGCTAATAGCTTCTATAGAGAGAAGCAAGGAGTATAAGCGGCTTATTAGTCGGACCTCGAGCAGATTTTCACTCATTTGGCATCTTCTTAGAGGAAGAAGACGTCAAAAATATTCTTTAAGGGATCAAATACGTAATGAAGAATAGAAGATCGATGCGCATCACTACATATAATACCTATGTCCATGAAATTGTTTATCTGAGAGGAAATGAGTAACAGTTAGCTGAGTCGCTAGCTAACTTATGAGTAAGAAATTGGTCATCTAACTCGGGTATTAAATCAACGACAGGCTAAATAATTGCGTGAGAAGATTTTTCTGGATAAATAAATCCTTCTCCTCCAGGATGTGGAATGCAGCATCTGTGCCGGCAAGGGTAGTTATATCCAGAACCCAATGTAATGTAAGTAACCCAATATACAGCTTATTTGTGTTTTAAGCGTAGTTAGTGTATTTTTTTCTCTGGATGTCCTCCAAAGTATAGCCTGTTCGTTTAGGAGGGTGAGTTTAAACAGGGCTAGTACCCAGAATTTTGACGCATCCTGTGCATATTGTGATGTATCAAATAAATAAGTAAATAAATAAATATCCATGAACAATAGGTCTTTGTGATGATTCTACGTAAATTTTTCGCTGTTTGTTGTCCGTTAATGTGCACACTTTTGCGGTGTATTGCGTAGATATGTAAATTAAATAAAAAATATCCTATGATAAAGTCTCTAGCAATAAAAAAAATCTCCATGAAGAAAATTCTGGATTTTAGAATCTTACTGAGAACTACTTCGGAAAACTCATCGAGATGGAGAAGATATGAACATATTAAAAAGTTTACTTGCAAGTATGATACAAATGTAGCGAAAATCTTCATTCAAAATGAAAAAATCCACGAATCCTTTGTGGATTCTCAAGAGAAAAAAACGAAAATAAGGTGTTTCACAATCATCTTCATCGTTTAGAATGCTTCCAGAATTTTGTCCACCACCTCACGAATGTTCTTGCTTCTGTACCTGTACGGGACTTGAACTGAGACACTTGGCGTTAGTCGAACGACTTCGCTTACATCAGTGTCTGAATTAAATATACACTCCCTAACTATGGACTTAGATAGACTTGTTGGAATACCAGTTAACTCCTCGACTCACTGTCAAATCCAATCACGACAGTTCGCTTCCACCATGGCATCAGGAATAGCCTTGGCACGTGTTTTGTGTTTTCCCTTAGTAGTAAAAGGTGTTATTCTTTCAATAATATATAAATACTCAAAAATTTTCGTTTCTTTCACAGATCATAAATTCTGTTAGTCTAGGGAGAAGCACTTTTTTCGATAAAAGGAGAAGGTCTTGAATGATATGATAATATTTCAAAAAAAATTTAAGTTGTTTCTGCTACATTCAGAACTGTACGGTGAGTATAGATAAAGGTCCTGGAGATGAGTTGTTTTCCTGTTATTATTAAACATTTGGCTTTTCTTCAACTATTATTTATGAGCAGTAGCTGAGTTATTTAGCTTATTCCGAGCATATTGTGGAAAAGAAAGGCGGAAAAATAGACTAAGCATGTTCCCATGCTTCCGAGTCAGTATTTTCACAGCGCGAGAGTGAATAAAAGTGGTCCTAGCAGCCAGAAATTATGCTTATACTCTGTCGCTCTCGAATTTCAGCGGCATCCTGTACCTAATATACTTCAGCCGATTACACTTTCGAAGACCATAGATGTCCCATATCTCCTTATTACAGCAAGGAGAAACGCAGCTTAATCATCAGCTCTCAACGCAGGGGCTGAGCGAAAGGCTTGCAAAAATATTCTTCGAAGATCAGTGGACAACGCATCTTAGATTCGTCTTCTACTTTGTCCCATAAAACTTACTATAAGTAGGTAAGTCCGGAAGTCTTGCTCCACATTTTACGCTTTTTCCTTGAAAATCGGAAGTGCATACGTTTTTCCTACACTTCTTTTTTTCTTTTGCTTCATTTTCAATTTCCTGTATTATCCCATTATTCCAAGCACTTACTGAGCTGAGATGAAAACCAAGCAGTTGGCTCGTCCTTTCAATTCCTTGAACAGATTCAGGGCTTGAAGAGCTCTAAACATAATTTCGCAGTTAAACAGTGAGTCAATCGAGGTATCGGAGAATTTCCAAGGTCTCCATTATACCGTCGGCTAAACTAACTCTGCCGTATTCGAGTGATTGTTATTGGCTCCTAGTTGTGTGTTTGGCTCCAGATTTCTCGCGAACTCATCATAGGACACAGCCATTCTGTTTAGGGCCTTATTCAGGTTGATAGGTAACTCAGAGACGTAGCCATACGTGGCAACGCCCATTGTTGACACATCGGTTCTCTCGAAAAAGCGTGAGGCGATGAATTTGATGAGACGCTTTTCCTGAAGACAATCACTCAGAAAATTCCGGAACATTTTGAAAATAGGAGAATATCGAAGAATAATTGCATTGGTGCGGTAGTTAACTTTGGGTCACAAATCTGATCTTACCTGTGCATATCGGGTCTCATTCCTCCCAAAGTTGTAAAGGTCCGCAACGACAAGGCAATGAACGTTGTCTTTTATCGGCACTAAAACGATAGGTTTCACGTCATAACAGGCACAGAAGAGGCCTCAGGAGCACTGTGTCGGGATGAGGAGGTGCACGGCCGAGCTCTGCGATTGGCCAGCCGTATGGGCTGACCAATCGCAAAGCTTAATAGCAGATTCAAAGCTCGACGAGAAAGCTGGTGAAGGTTGAGTCACCGCTCATCCTTTTATGATAATATGACGAAGACGTAGAAGACAGATCACTGATTTGCACTGACTTTCTGCCATTTCCTTTCTAATTTTCCTAACTTGTTTGGGGCTTTTACTAATGTTCGTACTGAACACTCACCCACATCCTTCAACACATCCTCCTCTTCTTCTTTTCCTTTGTCTGTTGAAAATGGTTCGGATGGACCAACGAAAATGGCCAAAACTACAGAGCTCAGGAATACATGCATTTCCCTGAAATAAAATTTTGGGACTACCTTAATCCAGCATCTATATTACACTAATTCTTTCTTCTGAAAGGATGTTCTCGGTTAATGTCAACGCTGTAGAAAACTATTCTGATGATGGGAAGCTGAAATAAAAGATCTTAAGCTTTGGAAAATGAAAAGTTGCTCTATCGAATGTGAGATTTTTCTTATCATGTATCCTATTTCCGAACACCTTTTCGAAAAATTTTGGCTCGTTTCTCCGAGTTTCTCACTCCACCAAGGCGTAGACCTGGGATTCGGCACTTTTTGGCAAAAGCAGTAGGAAGCGTGAATAGAAATGAAAGAAATAAGTGAGAGGAACTATGAATTCACTGC
The DNA here is from genome assembly GCA_000688135.1 of Ancylostoma ceylanicum. Taxonomy (NCBI): domain Eukaryota; kingdom Metazoa; phylum Nematoda; class Chromadorea; order Rhabditida; family Ancylostomatidae; genus Ancylostoma; species Ancylostoma ceylanicum. Next base: position 582,506 of record JARK01001368.1, on the reverse strand, counting down.
TGCCTGATGACTCCTTCTTATAAGCACTCAGACGTGCTTATCTGTGACCATAACGTTGAAGCGTACTGAAACTGCTTAAATAAGTAGCTTGCTGAGGCTTAACCAGCTCATGAGAGTTAAGCACAAGGGTTAACGAGCGGAAATGGCACAGTTTGTGGTGAAAAGGACGAGAGAAAGAGCAAGGAAAAGCTGAAGGTGTCTCACTCAACATCTACTTATCAAGTCTTTATCAAGTGACTAAGAGATCTCATGGAAAACGCCCCTTCTAATCTAACACTCCGGTGAAACGCTCATAAATGTGTCATTTCGACACCAGATACGTAATGAAAGCTAAAGATGTGCTACTTAAGATCTGCTGCTACGAGCTATTATCAGCTGGCCGACTAAGCTTCTGGAGAAAGAACTCCACGACGACGTTTCAGCGACACCTCGTTGAAGTCACAAAACAGACTACATGCACACAATAGAAAAGCAGACTGCCAAACTCTAGCTACGGCCTCCGTATCGTCATCTTCAGTCAGAATCGGAAAAGGCAAAGCAAAACGGATTTCGCCCCCTCCCATCCCCCCACCCTCCCGAGCAAAATGTAATCTACCCTCCCAAGCTACCTACCTACCATCCCTGGCATACCAACAAGCAGGAAAATGTGAAGAGTTCAATATAATAAGAGTTGCTGGCTCTCACCCGTGAGAAAAACTCTGAAATCCTTCTTAGGATGACCGCGTGGACCAAAATCCACAATAACCTTAATACAAAAGCAGCTCATTGGTCGCGACGAAGCTCTCTTATTTGCTATCCGGTTGTTTTAACCCTCGAAACACTAGTCAGAATGTTTCTTGTGGTCTGCGAGCTATAATGTTTGCTTACACGACGAAACTGTGACGACTACTTGAAATCCCTGTGATCATCCTTCTTGTGGTTTGATTAGTGCGTTTTATGGCCCTGGGCCTGGAAGCATACCCTGGCTAAAGGTATCGATGGCCGGGTGAAACTTAGATAAATTTGTGGGCTGACCCTGAGAAATCTCACTGATGCATGCGACAGTGAATTACAGAAAGTGTCTTGTCATCGGATCGCTTTTCTTCGGAAAGCTTCTCCTAGACTCCACCTAGGAGTTATTCGATGCCATAATCATGAAAATCACACTAGTTTTCTACCATACTCTCACTTTCGAAGGCTACTATCGGGATAATATGGCAGAATGGAATAAAATGTTGGTATCGGAAGAGAAACCGCAGTGATGACAGCGACGTTTGCCGCAGCCTTGTTAACGAAGGTGGGGCTGCGGTACAAAGTGGATACGATGTTCATGTTTATCACATTCAAAAACCCTTTAATCAATCAGTGACGAGAATTCCGAGATTTGTGTACAGAAAATGCGTGATAATGTCTTATCGAATTGCCATTTCCTTGCCAAAATTGACATTTTCTATTTATTTCTTACTGTACTGCTAAAGCGTCAAAGTAGAAAACTAGTGCAATTTCCATGATCAGGTCATCAAACAATCCCGTCAAGGCGAGAATTTCAGGAGGAAACCGATCCGATGACAAGACACTTTTCATAATTCAGTGCATGCGACCCTGGTTGTGGTCTTGTAGAGAATTTGGGTTCGGATGCAACATCAGTAGGATTGAAGAAATGACCAGTGGTATGATTACCCATGGGTAGCTGCTCGATGGGTACGTTAACGGTTCGTTTTGCCTAATCTCAACTATGCATCATAGCCCTCTATCCAGGTTTTCCAGAATTTCCATAGAAAAACTGACTTTCAGGGTGGAATCTCATCCCCTGATCACTTCCTCAAATACCTAATAAGTATTGTGGTGTTCAGAAAATTCCATAGACTCTCCATGTCCGGTGCATCAGGAAGCACTTGGCGCCCCTACTGCTTACATATGTCGCAGAATTGCGATCTCAACTGTTGTTCGATAATAATCGCATTTCAACTAATGATACGAGCGCTACGCGACACTTCTTCGTTGGATTTGCGGGATTGAGCGAACTCTGAGGGAACTGTTCTCACTAGTACGTGCGCATGGATTCCACGGCATTTTCTCCAGCTTCTAGGAAATCCTGTGGTGACAATAGAAGATTTACAAATCACTTGTTCTCATTTTTTCTTGTCCTATAGTATAGAGACTCTGCTATAGCTCTACTTGCACTGTTAAGCTTCTATTTTTATTGGTCCAATTATCAAAGCTTAGGGCGAAAAAAAAAAACTAAATACGTAGAAACATGCAGACATATGTACATATGTATTATACAAGGCATTACTGATCCTGGAGGCCTAATTTGTGGACACCTCTATGGAATTTCGACAACTGTGTACCTCTGCACAATTTCTTCAATTTTCTGCCCCCTTCATCGCAGGATAGTGGTGCACACAGAGGAGCGTAGCTGGGAGAAGGGAGAAGAGGATGCGGGGAAAAACTGAGGTATCCGCCACCTTGTGAGTCTGGACGGCCGAATTTTCAGGAATAGAACCAATAGAGACATCAGTTTAGTCTGACCATCAAGCAATCGAAAGCAAGTTGCTTAAAAATACTGATGAAAGCAAGAATCGAAAATTCCGATGACCTCATAAAGTGTACTTTTCAGAGATTTAGAAACAATTTGTCGCCCCTCTCTCCTTCCCTCAACCCCTCTGCACTCGTTGCGTCCGCAACACCCACAAGAAGATGTATCAAACACAACCGTTCTTACTTCTTATTTTGTGTATGCAGCAATTCGACGCGGCCTTTTTTTCGAGCATATAAGACCAGAAGCGGATTAGCAAAAATAGACATCAAGTGAAGTCTTGAAGAACTCGAACAGTGATGTGTTGGAGTCATTAAACATCCAATTTATCGTTCAAACATCACATGATTCACTCAGGTTCTCTCATAGGTTTTCTTGTGCTTCTGGCTTTTGCAAACCTGAGCAAACAGCACTAGAGCAGGTATAGAGGTGTAGGGCCGCATGCATAACTGAGATTACCCAGGGTAAACGTGCCAACACCCTCCAAGAACACGTCTACCAAGGCTAACCTCAGTGATGCATCTAGACCCTGGGATCAAGGCATAACACATGTTTTGACTATAAAAATCATAAACGTACACATTCCTTAAAATTCATTCTTGGAATTCACTTTTTCAAAATTCTTAGAATCAGGATTAGAGAGATACGAGGTTTTCTTCAACTTGTTCGGATCAAAACGCGGCCAAAATGTTTTCGACGACGAGCTGGACGTGTTTTTCTTCGTAGTGCTCCGGCACCATGACTGAGGTTCCCTGTGGCGATTCCACCAAGTTGCTGAGGTCCGTTTCTGGAACATTCAATGAATATTTGGATTCTGCAAGAGAAGTGGTTTGCAGATCAAAAAGAAATATCATCCTCACCATTGAATCCAACTGCAACGACGCGTTCCCATTCGTGACCAAGAATGAGGTTTGCGCATTTGGAAGTGCTGGAAATTGTATAGCAATGATAGGCAGCTCTCGAATTTTTTGTGGGAAAAAATGGAAAAATCTGATTTGTACTTTGGAAGAAATTAGGTGAAAGAGAGCTCATCGTATCGATGCGCGACTTTCTGGAGGTTTTCCCCCACAGAACAGTATAATTACCACAGCCAAATTTTTCAGCAGTTTTGATCAGTGATCATCCTATGTAGGCTTACTTACATTTTACGAAGAGAATGAATCATCTGGTCAGCTGATAAGAACACCAAGCAATTGGCACGGCCTTTAAGATCCACGAATTTTTTGATCTCGCAGAGAGCACTGGAATGAAAAATCCTTGGAAAATGTTCAAACATTTTACATGCAATAATGCGACTAACTCTAGGGTAATCGAATGTGCGCGATCGTTTCGAAGTTCAGTATCCATTTCCAAATTCCTAGCGAATTCCCTGTGGCTCACAGCCATTTTATTCAGTGCGGTGTTAAGATTTACTGGTATCTCGGGTACGTAGCCGTATGCAGCAATGCCTGCTGTCGATACATCGGTGCGTTGGAAGAAGAGCGAGCTGACATCTCTTATGAAGTTCTTCTCCTAAACTTGGTCCAGTTACAACAGATTCGATAGGGATGTTGTCAAGATAATAACAACTAAGGAATCTTGAGTAATGTATTGGGTTGTCGCGAAAGTTCCCCGATACTCACTTTAAAATCCTATGTCCCTGCTAAGGATCGTTTTATATCATCATATTAAAATATGGAGGTTGGTATATGGAGGTTGGTCAGTGGTTCATTCACATCTGTCTTCTCACCGTTTTCAGTTAGGATTGTGGCTGAAGAAATCGTCCTCGACTCCAAGCAGCATTATAAATTCTGCATCATGGAATTCAAAAAAAAATAGCAGAGCAAGAGATGTGATAAAAAAAACATATGGTATGCGATGGATCCCAACTGTCAACTGTCTCGTACGACACGGGTAAGGTTTGGTTTCGCAAACCCAAATTGGCAACTTTGATTTGACCTACAAACCTCGATCTGCTCTACCAGTTGGAAGGAATGAAGAGCGACTTCTGGAGCTGATTGAAGAGGGTCCCCACTAGCTGGCAGAAGAACTCCGGTGTCATAATACAATAGCCGTTTAGCGTCGGAAACACGTGGAAGTATGACACATGGATACCTCACGGTCTATGTGGTAATCAGCTCCAGAGATCACGCGTGGACCTTTTGACTTTCCGAGGGACTTTTTCCTGGCTGGACTGCTTAGCCACCAGTGACGAGGCGTGAGTGCCCTACGTGAACCACACAAATAAACAGCAGTGACTGGAACAATTTGACGAGGTGACGAGTTGGGGCCAACAGACTGCCATCTGTTCCTGTCTTTGTCCAATCTCTTGAAAGAAAAAAGTACGATGATCTGGAACAACTAGAAATTTAGCTCGGCGAGCTCTTCGCGTCAAAATCGTTCCGAAAATTTCTATGCAAGTGGAATCCACAAGTTACCTGGTAAATGGCAATATGTAGTAGATAATGATGGCTCATATTTTCTTTGAATGTCAGCTGTATTGAAGAAGAAAAATAAATTTGAAAGAATATTCAGTAGTGGGGGAAACATTCGCGACAGCCTAATATTAGTAACCACAAATTAATTATAAATGGGTATTCTTCTCGTTAGATGTTGAAACAAAATGATAAATAGACACACCTTTGCGGTGTATTCAATAAATAAATAAATAAATAAATAAATAAATAGGTGAACATAAGTCATGTTAAAGAGCATCATGTACATATAACCACATTACTACGTTAATAACCTCTCCTACATGTTATATAATAATACATTTTGAGTGAACAGCGGAAGTTTCTGCGTACGCTTCTGCAATAAGCAAAACTATACTGGCCGTTCATTATATCAGTTCTCGGGTTACAACTACAGGTCAGCAATTGAGACAACAAGGATAACTGTGTAGATGAACTTTCGTACATCTCACCTGCTCATAAAGTGTTTCATTGCGGCCATAGCTGTAGAGATCTGCCACAAACAGGCAGTGAACGTTGTCCTTCAACAAATCTGAAGTGGTAAAAAGAGTGATAACTTATTTTGGGAAACTATGACTCTTCAAAAAAAAAGAGTTCATAGTATCGGACAAGAGCTTCGAAGCGTCCTACTGCTAGTAGTAGATTTTGAGTGACTTTAAAGTGCCCTCCCGTAGGATTTTTAAATGAAAATATAAAGAAAATTCCACAATATGGCTGAGATTTGATCTAAAATTTTAATGGGTTAGAAATTACCTGCTGATGTTGTTGTTGGGACTTGCGTTGACGTTGTCGGCAATAGAGCAGTGGCGGTTGTAGCTCCAGCAGTTGACGTTTTTGAAGAAGATGAAGTCGTCAGCTTTGAAATTTCTGTCGCAGGTGTTGTGTAAGAAGCAGAACTACCTGCTGGTTCTGCGGATGGCGTTGTGAAAGAAACGGTGGTGTTCGCTGGCTTTGTAGATGACGTCGTTACGGGTGGAGTCGACGTGGAGCCTTCAGATGGCGGATACGATGAGCTAGTCGTTGTTGGGCCCCGTGTGGTAGAGGTTGTGAAAGGAGTAGAACTGCTTGGTTCCTCAGATGACGTCGTTACGGGTGGAGTCGACGTGGAGCCTTCAGATGGCGGATACGATGAGCTAGTCGTTGTTGTGCCTCGTGTGGCAGAAGTTGTGAAAGGAGGAGAACTGCTCGGTTCCTCAGATGACGTCGTTATGGTTCGAGTCGACGTGGAGCCTTCAGATGGCGGATAGGATGAGCCAGTCGTTGTTGTGCCTCGTGTGGCAGAGGTTGTGAAAGGAGTAGAACTGCTCGGTTCCTCAGATGACGTCGTTATGGTTCGAGTCGACGTGGAGCCTTCAGATTGCGGATACGATGAGCCAGTCGTTGTTGGGCCCCGTGTGGTAGAGGTTGTGAAAGGAGTAGAACTGCTCGGTTCCTCAGATGACGTCGTTATGGTTCGAGTCGACGTGGAAGTTTCAGATTGCGGATACGATGAGTCAGTCGTTGTTGGGCCCCGTGTGGTAGAGGTTGTGAAAGGAGTAGAACTGCTCGGTTCCTCAGATGACGTCGTTATGGTTCGAGTCGACGTGGAAGTTTCAGATTGTGGATACGATGAGCCAGTCGTTGTTGTGCCTCGTGTGGTAGAGGTTGTGAAAGGAGTAGAACTGCTCGGTTCCTCAGATGACGTCGTTATGGTTCGAGTCGACGTGGAAGTTTCAGATTGTGGATACGATGAGCTAGTCGTTGTTGTGCCTCGTGTGGTAGAGGTTGTGAAAGGAGTAGAACTGCTCCGTTCCTCAGATGACGTCGTTATGGTTCGAGTCGACGTGGAGCCTTCAGATGACGGGAACGATCGGCTAGTCGTTGTTGGGTCCCGTGTGGTAGAGGTTGTGAAAGGAGAAGAACTGGTTGCTGCCTCTGTAGAAGACGTCGTTACGGTTGGAGTCGACGTGGGCCCTTTAGATGACGGAGGCGAGGTTTCGGCGGATGGCGATGATAAACCAGCGGTTTTTGGGTCTCGCGTGACAGATGTCGTGGAATGAAGAGGTGTTGAAGATAGATAAGATGATGTTGTTGACGGAATGGGCGTAGAATATCTACTCGGTTTCGCCACACATGTGGTGTTTGTAACTTCTTCCGTGATGAGAACCACTACATATTTAGAGGAAGTGTTCTCCTCGTCCTCGGACGTTACGGAAGACGAAGCGTTCCTTCTGACTTCTGAAGTAAATGTCGTTGTTGTCGTTGTACACAGCTTGTCTTTTGAGATGAAAGTCGTTGAAGTGGTGCGATTAGCAGTCGTTTCTGCCAACAACTTCGTTGCATTAGTACCACTAAAGCACATTCCTTCTTCTAGGCTGTTGGATCCATTAGTGGCCGAGATCGCCGCTATCGTCGCCACAGGAAAGGCTGAAACTGAGCATACCATAAAATAAAATGAAAAAAAAAATAAAAAAACAGACAAGACAGTTTTCATTGTTATTAACTAGATGAAAACTCTTTGGAAGATCTGCGGCTAGAAAATGTCAAAATACGTATTTTTGAGGATTTCTCTGGCATAAAATTGACCATGTAAAAGGGCTAGACTGTCCGCTCAGACCGCCCATCAGTGTGTGGTCACAGGTTGTCATAAATATATCATGACGATGTCCTTGGATTTTTCAGTTAAATATACAACTTGCCTGATGTATCATTCCTCGTCGATGATCCATGCAAGGTGTTGCCACCACAACACCATCCCAATAAGGTTACACCAATCAGGAGCCTTTCCATTGCGCCTGAAATTAAAGCAGTAATCTGAGAAACGTTTCCAATATGGTGAGGAACTAATCGATCACACATTTCAAAAACAGCTACTGAATAAGGTGCTGATCTAGTAGGTTCAGCATTCCTGTAGGAATGACTTATATCGCGTTTTCTTCACCAACACCAAAGGAAGAATTGATAGAAATGTCGATACCTGTTTTGGAAAGAATTATTATTGCCTAAGGAACACAGTTGTCGCTGCCGAACCGTTCGAACGACTCCAGAAGTTTTTCATTATAAATCCTCGCTGTCACTTCTCATAAACTGACTAATAATCTAAAAAAACGTCCTCAACATTGCCAGGCTTTGTGATAAGATTTCAGTGACATTTTTGACAAGGCTGGCATCATCAGAATACAATACTGGGCAATATCGCAGGAAAAAGAACAGTTCTATTTCTTGCACAAATATCACAGTTCCGCAAGAATGGACGTGTTTATGAATTACTACGCGGCTGCAGAATCGCTGCGGGACCTACTCGACGCTCTCGTTTGGTGCATGCTCTCTCCGCCCCCCTCGTTCAGGTCCCGCAGCAATGGTACACTCGCGAGGTCCGTCTATCTTTTTGAGTAGGACTGCATGGGTGGTAGAAAACCTCTTGAAACGACGACGGAACGATGAGTCTAGGTCGTAGTCAACTGTCAGCTTTGGTCTGCAACCGTGAACAAGCTACGAGCTAACTGGCAACCCTGATCCCTGGATGATGAGGCTTTAGCAAAACTTTCTACCCATCAGGGGTTTCGAACCCTCAAGCAACAACACTCGACGTCCTCAGAGTGTGCCGGCATACCTATGCACTACTGACTACACGACTAACGGAATTTATGTGGTCCTTATAACCCAAACGATCAATGAATCTCGTCCCGCATGAATTAACTTTGATATGCTAAGCTCAAAATACATTTCCGTGCTCATAAAATATGGGGGATTTTATCTGGGAACGTGTGAGGCTTAGCACTTAAAATCACCCACCAGGAAATTGGTGTCATCGATGATCTCCGGTGGGAGCCCATGGTTAACGGAACGGTGGAACATCGATCAGCTGGGTGTGCCCGGTATTACGCCTTCACCGAAAAGGAGCCAGTATACGCTCGCTTGGCTACAACGATGAACTCGAACAATGAGAAAATGTCCTCTCGAGGACTTTTTTGTGAAACGACGACGTCACCGTCTGCGTCTCGCGCGCCGCACGCCATTGGCCCTCCTCGTGTCCTCGCCGTTTCATACTGGCAGTAAAGTCGGCGTGACAAAGAACTCACAGTTCGGTTTCGAACTGTGACTTCACCTGCAACTATGGTCCCGGTTTCGTCCTGGTAGTCATCCGCCATACTTACAGAACCATATTCCACACGATCAAGCCTACATTACCAATCCCGGAGTTCCTCATTAGGTGGGAGTTAGCTGTCAGTTAACGTTAATCGTTAAGTGACAGTTTCGGTAGGTTTACTACCACCCCATGTACTCGGGGAAGCTATATAAACCGTATGCATGGAATTGAAAAATGCAAAACCTGCGACTGAACATGCGTGCTTATACAAAGGACGGTTTTTTTAGTCAACACTTCTAAACCAGCCACAGTTAAATCCATGCAAAATCCATCTCCATCTGTATCCATGCAAAACCAATGCAGAACCCATGCATTGGACTGAGACAATCGTGATCTTTTTTTCGCGGATTCGCATAAATTCTTCAACACAGAAATGTATTGTATTTTAAGCCTAGATGGTTCATCATGGTTAGATTGTGCGGAAGGAGTTTCAGTTGCCGAATGGCCACAATGGTCGCATAAATTGCGTTAGTCTTGGAATCTATGTTGTAGAAGTATTTCGGCAGAGGCTGAGGACGTCGCTTCTCTCAAGGTTGAAGGTCCGAAATCCCTAATGATCAGAAGGTTTTGCAAAAGCCACATCATTCAAGCATCACAGATGTCAACTGACCTGCTGGTTTGGTCGTGGTTGCTAAGCAGAGCTGACAGTCACCTGTGACCTTCAGCTCATCGTTTTGCCGTCGCTTCGAAGGTTTACTATCACCCTAGAAAAGAAGAAAAAGGCAGTCCTCAAGAAGTTGTAGCTCAACAGTAACTCTCAATGTTCTCATTACTTTCTAAATGATTCATTGCACGACAAGAAAACAAAGAAATTGATGGCTTTACTGCAACGACTGACATGGTGTACAGACCACAACAAGTTGGATTGCTAGTCATCGTAGTGATGAAAAATCACAAAAGTGACATTTTTGTTTCACACCGATACAGTATTTGATGCTATATACTTAGTTGTGAAAGTTTCGTGAGTAACGGTAGTCTTGACTCCATCCTCTGATTCATCCACAGAAGAACTATTTCGTTTCGTTTCCGACATGAACGTTTTCACTGTTGTTTCACATTTTTTGTCTTTCGACATGAACTTTTCCACAGAAGAGCAGTTACAGCTGCTTTCGCGGGTTGTCGCATCTGGGCTGTAGGTGCTTATTGGCGCTCGGCACTTCAACTCTCTTCCTGTGCCCGGAAATTCCGCGCTGAGCTCTGAATATTTTTCATGTATTATAAATATTACAGAGTTTGAGGAAAACGTCCAGGAAAATGAAGAACTGTTCATAAATCCATAGTGGAGTAAATGACAGATGGCAGCAGGAGAATAGAACGAAGTTAACGAAGACTAACCTACTACAGGATCACCTGAAAGTGTTGCCGCAAAGACGACAGATCCAAGGATGCATGGTATTGTAAAACGCCCCAAACTCCCCATCTATCCTGAAAAAAAAATCAGTTTTTACTCACGTGTCACACGAGGTGCCACTAGAGAACAACACATTGCTGTTCGCCATGCATTATTTCATTTGAACGATTCGCCCCGCCTTCCAGGCTCAATACCTGTTCGCAAACATTTGCGCCTCATGAGGACAAATAAGAGACATTAAATAAAAAGTAGAAAAAAATATATAAATGAATAGCACATAAATCTGATCGTTTGTACTACCTTCACAGGTTGCCTTTACAATATATCAAGGATTTTTAAAAAAGGCGGAGGAAAGAAAACAACAACAGTGTTCGTTAGAAAATAGCTTCCTTGATGACTCAGAATGAAAGGAAAGAATACACTCCTGCTGGTGCTATCAGTTGATAATTGCCTTGAAAAAAGAGGACTCTTGGATTTCTGTGATGATAACACTTCAACGAAACATTAGTGATGTCATTTTGTCTGATATCTCTGAAGGGACCGGACTCGTGTGAGATTGGGGACTTCAAATACACTTCAGTGGTTATTCTTCTGAACGATATAAAATGCGAAAATTGGCATCCAGGATTCCACGTAATCAACATAAACATTCAACTTGAATATGTGTGATGCCAAAGTCAAACTCTCCAAAAGAACTGCGTGACAAGGATGAATCCTACCTTTCCTCAACACCAAGGTTCAAGTATGCCAAAGCAAGGAACAGTTCACATGGTACAAAAAGCCTCAGTCGAACAAAGTATTGCTGCACTCTAGAAGTGCGCAACCTCTATACATGAAAGTTAATATGGTGCGTAATTTGGTCGTTACAAAGAAGAAAACCAGTAATGAAGGCTCAGAAGAAGTGGGAGGATCGGTGAAACAGATATTGGAAGATAATAAACACACGACATTGGAAGCAAAATCGTGGAGCCCACAGTTCGTTGCTGAGGGAGTACCACTCGTACTACATTTCCTCGATGAACAGAGAACGAAATACGTCAACCAAATCGTAAAATCGTCAGGTACTCCGATGAATCTGAGACTTCGACCATCACCACACTTGAGGAGCTTGCTTGTATCGTCACGGATCTACGAAGGAAAATGTGGGCGGAATAATTGCATCTACTACAGGGAGCGAAAAACATGTCAACATTGAGGAAAAGTATACATGGTAACATGTGATGAGTACGGTCAAAAGTATATTGGAGAGATTGGACGACCTCTCCATAAACGTACCGATGAAATTTCAAGAGCATTGCGGAATCCTGCGGCTTATTCGAACACCAGCTTTCGCATCACCGTATCCTGCACCACACACAAGAAGATGCGTTTGGAGTTAGGGTTACGGTTCTGCACCGCTCAGTGGGAACCCTTTTAGTGAGAAAGTTGCTCGAGGCTCTGGTGATAAAGCGTTTCACGGCGGAACTAAGCAACAAGGATGAGCTTATGGATACACTCAGGCTCATTACGTAGAGCGGTCGTGAATGTGACCCCGTCTTTTATGTCGCTTTCTCTGCAGTTTTCATTCGTCTACTGATTTGCTTGCTGTGCGGTTTGTCATTCTGCTTGCCTAGCCTGGCCAGTCTGGTTGCTCATCCCTCTCTAGCATCGTTTTTATGATGAGTGCTAGATGATAAGTTGCAATGTATTCTAGACCTGGCGAAGGTGTTAAACACCGAAAGCTTGCCAATGAAAGATTGGAAACGGCGGTGAGTCTGTTTTGCAATGCGGAGCGGTTGCGATTGAATTTGGCTCAAGTAGCTACCAACATCCAGGGCGTTTTGTTAGGACCCCTAGTGACTCGGCTGTTGTCGTGTATACCTTCCCCTTTATTTTTTGTTGCTTCGTGTATTTCTTGTGCCTATTAGCACATGTGGTCATCTCATGATGAGATTACTTATTTATTAGAATACTTGAAATAAGTAATTTTTCATCAAAAACGTAAACATTTGTTTGATGGTGCACTGATGGGTATAACCTCAATGGATAAGCAGCGGTGTTGGTATTTGCATATTGTGAACAATGATATGTGTTACTGTCAATGTACATAGCTGAGCATGGACGTGGTTCAATCTCTTCCCATGTGGCTCAACAAGAATTATTCTCACTTGCTTTGACTGCAGTTGAGGACTGTGTTGTACATAGGTAGGCAGACTACAGCACTCTGACGCAAACAATTTTCTGTCTTTCTTGATCGGCACGTAGAGACTCGATATTCAATTTATTGACAATATTTGGAGCTCAAGCTCGTCTTCAGGTCAACTAACAATGGTATGAGAGAAGCTTAAATTTTGGCAGGTATGGCGCGATTCAAGCTCCTGCTGACGGCGAGGCTACTGACGGCGAGGCAAGAACGGGTTTAGTAGAATAGATTCGGAGACAGTCAGTGGTCAGTGGTCACAGAGCCCGAGTTCAGAACCTATTGACTATCTCCAAAGCTATTCTACTAAATCCGTTCTAGCCTCGCCGTCAGAAGGTAGGGCTCTGTGACCACTGACCACTGACTGTCTCCGAATCTATTCTATTAAACCCGTTCTTGCCTCGCGGTCAGTAGCCTCGCCGTCAGTAGGAGCTTGAATCGCGCCGTACTGCCAAAATTTAAGCTTCTCTCATACCATTCTCAGTTGACCTGAAGACGAGCTTAAGCTCGAAACGTTGTCAATAAATTGAAAATCGAGTCTTCACGTGCTGATCAAGAAGAACAGAAAATGAAAAATGATGCTCAGACAGAGATCAATTTCAAGCAAACAATTTTGTATTACAAGCCTTGATGGAACATACGCACAGTATGTCTGAGCCGCTCGGCTGGTGTGAATGTTTCCTGGTCAGCTTTCCCACTGATCAATGGTAAGGGGAAAATTCAGAACAAAGGGTGAGAAAAGTGCAAGTGCATTTTCATTGGTCGACTCGAGAGAAACTGCGCCCGGTGTCAGAGAATCAGATCTTGTTTTTGAATTGAAAACAATGTTGAAAAATAATGACACATTGATAGCGGAAACTTTGGTTCCACGACAGAATTTCTCATTCAAACAAAAAAAAACTTTTTCTAGGAAAAGGAGGCACTTCATCGTATCACAAAGAAAAACACAATCGTCTCCGTAGTTTACCAGTAACCCTAAAATGTGGGTGAGTTTAATGTGACAGCATCGCAAGGGCTTAGCTCTCATAGAACCACGATTACCCAACAAGTGAAACATTCTTGCATTGTGTTGTTCAACTAAAATGCTTCCAAAACTGCATTGACGACGTCGTCGACGTTCTTCTCCGTGAATTTATACGGCACCTTCACGTAGACTCCTAGAGGCGCTTCAACGATGTTTCTCAGGTCAGCGTCTGAAAATGTGACTATCGCTAGGGCGCAGAATGAACTGGGAGGAGTACTTCGTACATTTAGAACCATACTGCATGCATTCAAAAATATAATTATCCACGAAATGAGAGCAACACAGTTCTGGAGGAAAAATAAGGAGGGTCATAGCCCTTTTTCTGTTCCGAACATTTGAATTTTGGTATATTTCTGTAGAATATTGAACAAATTGAAAGAATTAATCGGTTTCTATCTGATCTAAAGTACGGATGAAATAGTAACTTCAACTTGACTTACTGCTGTATCCGACGGCAACGATCCTCTGGAACTCTCCACGTTGAGGATTTAGCATAGGTAGATCTTTTATACTCCGTCTAAATTATACATACAAACAGTGAACCCCAAACGGTAGTAGACAAGATGTGGGACCGCGGCGCTGGCACTCCGGTTGTCTGCTCCACCTTCCTCCGCGTCTCTGCTCAGCAGGCCCGCTGCCTCGGTGCAGCAGACAACCAGAGTGCCAGCGCCGCGGTCCCATTCCTTGTCTACAACCGTTTGGAGAGTATTGTAGTTGCCGTTCACAAAATGATTCAGACAGCCGAAATATAATGAAGTACGTTCCTCCTTGGAAAGAAAGGCGGATTCCTTGGCTGCAGAATCGCGACCAGGACGAGGGATACGGAGAGGGCATGGTTTAAGTACAGGTCGTAGGTCCCGACGCGATTCTGCAGCCGCGACGCTATGAAAAATCACGCGCAATCCGTCCATCTTTTTGAAGAGGACTGTTCGAATAATGATTAGCTAGCCACACGACTAATGATTGGCGGCACTATTCGGCTAGTTCTGCCCCAAAATCTCAAAATGATAATTTTCTCCCAAACTTCGCCTAGGGAGGTTTTCTGGGGCGTTGAACACAAATATCGTATCCACTTTCTACCGTAACCCTATTTTCCAAGGTTGCGGTAGGTATGCTGTATACACGGCATTTCACAGAATCCTCTCAAATTTTGCATAGAGATGTTTTTTGGGGGTGCTGATCACGAATATCGTATTTATTCTGTACCACAACTCCATTTGTATTGGGATACGGTAGGCGTACGGTATAAAATCTAAAGAAAATGCCAATTTTAGGAAGAAAACGAGGGTGGCATGCAAAATAATGTTTATAATCGTGATCAGCGCCTAAATCAACCCCTCTACGCAAAATCTGAGAGGGTTCTATGAGATACCGTATCTACAGTACACTTACCTTAATCGCACAAAAATGGAGTTACGGTACAAAATGGATACGATATTCGTGTTCAGCACCTCGGAAAACCTCCATAGGCGAATTTTGGGAGAAAATTTTCATTTTGAGATTTTTGGGCAGAACTAGCCGAATAGTGAGTGCCGTAGTGTGTAGGTAAAGGCAGCACCCACGATAATTTTCATGTCGAAAATTTTGAATGTTTCGGGGTCTGAACGATAGTCCCAGTAGTTTTACGCAAGTTGCACTACCAAAGGCATCCGCATTCTCGAGATATAACAAGTTGGACACGGGATCCGGGGATCCCCAGGCGAGTTGTAGCGGAGCGCGAATCAGCTGTTTTCTGCCGCAGCCAGTCGGTTTTCCAAAGGTAACGCTTGTTTCTCATGCTCATTTTGAAAGGTTCCCCACTGTGACAACCTGCTCCCCTCTATTTATTTCTCTCAATTGTTATTCGACCATATGATCTTTTGTTTTACTCAAAATTAACAATTTTTCACATATGGTATGAATTTCAGTTTTTTTTTGGCTCGTTACACTCAACCATAAGTTTTCTTTCTTTTCGTGAGGTATCTTTCCGGAATGAACATCCTAATTCCTTTTCGTTTGTGCTTGTTTCCAGTTGCGCAAATAAATTCCTCGTCAACAGAGGCAGCGTTATCGATATTCTT
This sequence comes from Ancylostoma ceylanicum, assembly GCA_000688135.1. NCBI lineage: Eukaryota > Metazoa > Nematoda > Chromadorea > Rhabditida > Ancylostomatidae > Ancylostoma > Ancylostoma ceylanicum. Next base: position 566,792 of record JARK01001368.1, on the reverse strand, counting down.
GATCTACCACATCCGCGAAACTCGGCCTTCTTGTCATAATGCAGTAAATTAGTAGCATCCGAGAACCATTTTATTATGAGTTCCGATACAATTGATGTCTTCATCTGTGCTCCTCATAGTCAAAAACACAAGATCATGCTAAAATCTGAGTGACAAATTTTTTCGTGGGTGCTGCCTTTAACATATGGAATTCGTTGCTCATCCTGGCTATTTTTTCCAGATTGTTTATCATCAGAAAGACTTACTCCGCCGAAATAAACACCAAGCAGTTTGCTCTTCTTCTCCAGCGGAAGTCGTTGACCTCATCGATAGCCCTGAAATGGGATGATTCTCTTAATGAGGTTAGACGAGCACATTTACAGTGCTGCTCAACCATTGTTGTACCACAAAATATTGCCCTTTCAGTCTGCCGCGCCGCACCACCTAACCAACGCGGTAGACCAGGTGAACAATGTGATTGTCGGGCGTTCACTGTATGGATGTTTTGCCTATGTTTGCCTGAATGTGAAGAAACGATGACTCACTCTGCTGTAGTGGATGGATCATTCGTGTGTGTTAATTCGGTGTGACCTTCCATGTACGTTGTGAACGTTTCATGAGAACGCTTCATTTCGCTGACTGCTGATTTCAGATCCATCGGTAGATTCGCCACAAATCCGTAGGTCGTGACCCCCATGGCGGAGTTTTCAGTCCTATCGAAGAACTTTGCGCTTATGTTCTTCATAAACTCCCTTTCCTGAATAGATGTACTGTTACAAAATAGCTATCGAAAATTACGGCAGCTCTTGGAGACTAGTACTGTATTTGTTCCCTTGGAATTGCTCAAACTATTGTAATGTATATTCTAGTGGCTGGTACAGAAGCATGGTTGTTTTTCCAAATTTGTGATTCTGTATAGAATGAAAGGGGTAGGTCCTACCTTGTCATATAAAATACTATATCTGTTGAAGTTGAGAAGGTCTCCAACAAGTATGCAACGAACGTCCCTCTTGCGTGGCGCTAAAATCAGGCGAAACTTTCACATTTCATCTTCCACTACATGTATGTACAGTGGGTTTCGATGGCGGTGGCCTTTCCGCGGTCTAGAAAAGCAGGCGGCCATCAAGATAACCCGGATTCGGCACAGCGGCTACAATTCTATCGTGAGCGGCGCGGTCGCGCCGCGTACTTTTCGAGTCCGCAGAAAGGCCATCGCCTCCGACGCCCACTGTGTCTCATTTTTATGTAATCAGATGAAAATCTAAGTGGGTTTTTTTCTATTTTAACATAGTCTGAAGAAGATGAAGATGACAGGGTCCTGGTTTGGATGGTATCGTCAACCTCATGAACATTCCATCCGATAGCTTGATAAGCCGATTGGTAAGAAATTGCCTTTACGATCGCCTTTGCTAAGCATCGACCAGCCGAAGATCAAATAGAAAGGTCAGACAACATTGCTGTGGAATGCTCACCCCGGGCATCATCACAACCAGAACTCACTTTGTGTTCCAGTAGTGGCAACAGTTGATGTGGTCAGGTGAGGCGTTTGTGTGCTCGACTGCCAAATCACCGGGGACTCCGAAGGAGTTCCACTGGAGAACTTACAACTTACTTAGAACATTTGTTCAGATAAGGGCTCCTAATATTCATACCTAGTTAGGATTTCCTGGGCTGATGTCGTGTCGTCGTAAACAAACCCGGTGGTGGGCTTCTCCGTTGTAGTCTCTTCGAAGTCAAACTCAGTTGTGGGTCTCTTCATTGTAGTCTCTTCGAAATCAAACTCGGTGGTGAGCTTCTTCGTAGTACTGTCCTCAAAGTCAATCCTGGTGCTTGGCTCGGATTCTTCTGTTGTGCGGTCGTCGTACTCAAACGTAGTAGTGGGTCTGAGTTCCTCTGTTGTGCGGTCGTCGTAGTCAAACGTAGTGGTGGGTCTGGGTTCCTCTGTTGTGCGGTCATCGTAGTCAAACGTAGTGGTGGGTCTGGGTTCCTCTGTTGTGCGGTCGTCGTAGTCAAACGTAGTGGTGGGTCTGGGTTCCTCTGTTGTGCGGTCTTCCTCTGTTGTGCGGTCGTCGTAGTCAAACGTAGTGGTGGGTCTGGGTTCTTCTGTTGTGCGGTCTTCCTCTGTTGTGCGGTCGTCGTAGTCAAACGTAGTGGTGGGTCTGGGTTCTTCTGTTGTGCGGTCTTCCTCTGTTGTGCGGTCGTCGTAGTCAAACGTAGTGGTGGGTCTGGGTTCTTCTGTTGTGCGGTCTTCCTCTGTTGTGCGGTCGTCGTAGTCAAACGTAGTGGTGGGTCTGGGTTCTTCTGTTGTGCGGTCTTCCTCTGTTGTGCGGTCGTCGTAGTCAAACGTAGTGGTGGGTCTGGGTTCTTCTGTTGTGCGGTCTTCCTCTGTTGTGCGGTCGTCGTAGTCAAACGTAGTGGTGGGTCTGGGTTCTTCTGTTGTGCGGTCTTCCTCTGTTGTGCGGTCGTCGTAGTCAAACGTAGTGGTGGGTCTGGGTTCTTCTGTTGTGCGGTCTTCCTCTGTTGTGCGGTCGTCGTAGTCAAACGTAGTGGTGGGTCTGGGTTCTTCTGTTGTGCGGTCTTCCTCTGTTGTGCGGTCGTCGTAGTCAAACGTAGTGGTGGGTCTGGGTTCTTCTGTTGTGCGGTCTTCCTCTGTTGTGCGGTCGTCGTAGTCAAACGTAGTGGTGGGTCTGGGTTCTTCTGTTGTGCGGTCTTCCTCTGTTGTGCGGTCGTCGTAGTCAAACGTAGTGGTGGGTCTGGGTTCTTCTGTTGTGCGGTCTTCCTCTGTTGTGCGGTCGTCGTAGTCAAACGTAGTGGTGGGTCTGGGTTCTTCTGTTGTGCGGTCTTCCTCTGTTGTGCGGTCGTCGTAGTCAAACGTAGTGGTGGGTCTGGGTTCTTCTGTTGTGCGGTCTTCCTCTGTTGTGCGGTCGTTGTAGTCAAACGTAGTGGTGGGTCTGGGTTCTTCTGTTGTGCGGTCTTCCTCTGTTGTGCGGTCGTTGTAGTCAAACGTAGTGGTAGGTCTGGGTTCTTCTGTTGTGCGGTCTTCCTCTGTTGTGCGGTCGTCGTAGTCAAACGTAGTAGTGGGTCTGGGTTCTTCTGTTGTGCGGTCTTCCTCTGTTGTGCGGTCGTCGTAGTCAAACGTAGTGGTGGGTCTGGGTTCCTCTGTTGTGCGGTCTTCCTCTGTTGTGCGGTCGTCGTAGTCAAAGGTAGTGGTGGGTCTGGGTTCCTCTGTTGTGCGGTCGTCGTAATCAAACGTGGAGGTCTGTTCTCCGGTTGTACTGAGTTTATTTGGCCAAGTGGTGGGTTCAGCTGTCATAGTTTTAATCGAAGCACTCGTTCTTGGTTCCACTGTTGAAGCTTTCACTGCAACTTCACTAGTTGTAGGTAAGATAGTACTACTAATTTCATCGAGAGTTGTCCGTTTGCGCGTGGTGTTTTCGGTTATTTCCATTATGAAAATCTTCACAATTCTATGAACTGTTGTGTTCCATTCTGGATTTTCTATGAAATACGAGGTGTCCTTGACTTCTTCGGTCGTTACATTGGTGACAGATCTCACATAAGTTTTCCTTTTGACCGTGGAACTTGATACCATCAGCGTATTGTTCACCACTTCCGAGAAGAAGGTTGCGTTCGCTGGGCACGCTCGCTTTTGCAACCATTCTGCAGTCCCATTACAAATAGTTACTTTTGTTGTCGTTATTGGTGGTCGGTTGGCAACATGTACATCTGAAAAGTCATGAGTTTTCCAGCTGCTTGAATTTTCAACTGGTGTTGTTCCTCACTTTTCTTCTTTTATTTTTTTTTTATTTAGTACGTTCCAATGAACGCGCTGGATAAGACAAATTGAACGCGAACAATAACAATTCAACCTGTAGATTAAAAAAAAAAAGTGGCCTACTGGTTAAATTGAACTGCTTGTACTGTTCCCCTCGCAAAGCGTACTAAATTAGCTATTTCACCTGCTCCATCATTGCTTGAAAGTGGAGCTACATAAACAGCAGCTTCAATGATGAGTGTGGCGAGGAGGGCGAAGTTCATCGGGCTCAACATCTTACTTGTAGAGCAGTTCTCCTGAAATTCAAAGCAAGTTGAGTTGCTATTTCCTGATATGCATCCCACTACATGTTTCAAGAAGAATGATGAGAAGAGACACTTGCTTGCTCCACCCAAGCACCATGTCAACGAAACGCGGCACACTGTTCAGTCTAGACCACCTCACCTGATAGAGGAGGGCGCTGCCTTAGACAGAATGTAAGTTTTTCCTCTTCACCTCTGAGAAAACAAAAGATGAAGAAGGGTGAAAGACAATATGAATGGAATGCTAAGAATCTTTCCTCGATCTAACCCTAGGAAGTTCTCGTCACTTGCTTCTATTAATTTTTCTTTTATCCACTTTTAATATCGAATTTGAACAGGACATGAGTGAAACTTAGGAGTAAACTCTGTTAATGATCACTGAATTCTGAATGTATGAATTTTCAAGTCCAAATTTTTAATCCGACAGGATGGTAAGCACACCAATTTTCAAAAGCCAACCTATTGTGGCGATGCTACAAAAGAAACGAATGTGTCACACCACTTGCTCCGAACTCGGTAGTTTCTGAAAAAGAAAATTATGTTTGTGAATGCATGTTTCAAATAAGCACGTTCATGAGGAAAAACTCGAGAAATCATTCACGGAGTACTTGTCTTGTGTTAGAATCCAGTCGAAAACGAATATGGGAAAACAACGGGAACATCCTCACCTCCCGATTGCGTTACGAAACAAGTTGCTCCCTGAAGTATGCTTACATAATCATAATGGTCAACATAGACAATGACAATGATGGTGGTTCTTCTTTTGAGCATCGAAATTTCAATATCCTTGAAGTTCTGAGAGAGTCACATAGCGAGAATAGAAGAGAGACAAAATGTCCAGGGTCTCGCAAATCTGTACTTAACTTTGGCTACATAGATGATTATTGCAATGTACAGTGCTTCTCAAAAAGATTGGCGGATTGCGCGGCTGCACCATCGCGGCGGAACCTGAACGAGGGATGCGGAGTGAGCATGCTCTGAGCGAGAGGGTCGCGTAGGTCCCGCCGCGATTCTGCAGCCGCGACGCCAAGGCACCGCACGCATAATTTGTCTACAATGCCATAACGTTGGCCGTTCAGAAAAAGATCAATACAAATCTTGGCTTGTGCTCAAATAGACCACCTATTGAACATGAGTAGACAAATTGTGCTGATTAAACTAAATACACTAAAAAAAGAACAGGGAATCCAAGCTCCGTTTCGTCCCTTCCTTGAAGTTATCCTTTGGAAGAAAATGCCACAGAGATAACTGATAACCTATTAGCCTTGTTCTAGATGGCGTCGAAAAGTGTTTCACCAAAGTGTAGCTTTGCTATGAAAATGTGTTTCATAAGTAGAAGAAAGGGTGATCAAACTGACTGAAAGCGGCTCAGTGCATTATTTGAAGCAGCCCTAATCAGCGATGCTTCTTCTTAATATATGTTTTCAAAAAATACGGCCTTAGATAACGCTTCATCGAAATATGGATGATTCATTATCTTTGAATACAAATAGTTCTCTAGTACTCGTCAGTGGATTGAAAAGTGCTACAGGACCATTTTCAACAATTTCAGAGCAGATGAACATTGAAATTTTAGGAAACTTTCTGAAGGTCGCCTATGACTGAACGATCCTCGCCTTCATCACCTCCCCCTATGCGGTTTCTAATATTGTACACAGTTACTGCTAAGACAATGGTAAAAGAATGCTACCAAGAATTGTGTCTTAACTAGCAAGTCTCTCATGAGAAATCCCAACATTTTCTCTCCTGGTCGCGCGGCAAATAGAAGTGGCAAGCGTTTCACTCTTAAGAGAAAGACTGAACATTAGACCTGTATGATTTGCTTCCGTTGCCATTTCGCTTCGAACCACGATCGTTTACCTATGCTGTGCAACCTTCGGAGCCTCCTTTCTCTATCTACAATATAACAAAAAGGGAAAAAGGCAGCTAAGCTTCGTTTCGTTCCTTCCACTAGACGGAGACAAAGATAAGAAATAAGACCATCACCGGAACTCATCTGTACCATAAATTAGGACTGTACCATTAGTTTGTTCACAGGTAGACTTAGTAATTTTGAGTTGTACTGCAAGGAAGAGGAGTTCATCTTCTCTAGTCAAGACTTGCTCCCACTTGTATCTCATTTTAGGCGCAGATGCACTTGAAGCTTATTGACCCGTACCTTGTGCACATGTAGATGTCAATAAATACGTCTGGAACAGCTCTTCACCGTTGGTTTTCCTTGTTCATAATGCGCATCCTACACTTCTTCCATTTTTATTGCTTCCTACCTATACGTATTTTATACATTTTTTCCTGCCTATATGTATTGTATACGTTTTTTTATTTTTTATCATCACATCTCATAATGAGCAGGTCACTTCTCTACACACTGCTTCTTTCGTTGCTCTTGCATTTCCTTCCCTCGAAGATGGTGTTAAAAAATCACGGATACAAAAAAAAGCGTCAAGAGAATTCAAGAGCCACAATGCAGAAAAAAAATTTAAAACGGGGTCCATTATTGGGTTATCAAGCAAAATTGTACTTAGAATTTAGCTCTCGAACGACAGCAATCCGTATGACGTGAGGTGAGGTCATAAACTAGTGTATATTACAGGAACGCTCTTTTTTTTTCCTGGTGCACGTCAATTCTTTGATAAAAGGTTATTGAGCGATGGCATATTACATATTTGGAAGCATCCACCCCATTCCAACCACTTATCTTACTGTTTCTTCGAGTTCTTTGAACCAACAGCAGAAAGAAGGATTTTTCCACAGCACCGTAATCTCTCTTACATCAAAAACGTTATCGAAGGAGCTCATTGTTTTGTTTAAGTTATTGAAGCTTCAAGCAAGCTTATGTTTCGGAACGACTAGAAAAGCTTGCCATGACGTTTCGAAATATTGAGCATCAGATAATGACTGCAACGATGTCATAGCTTTAGACATTGGAAATAAAGCTCAAATAGAACTCATCATAGTGCACAAAAAACCCAAAAATTGACCAGACATGTTCAGAGATGGGTTTCTTAGCATCTCCAGCTAGTTTCTAAACCTTGTCAGTCTCGGCACATCCATACTGTGGAGCATGTAAGAATACCGCTGTCGAGAAACCGTCCTCGATAGCGAATCGAAGCGAAATTAACCTGACGCTAACACGATTCACCCACGATATTGTTTATTGTTTATTCGAGTACGACGTATAAGACAATCGTGAAAAAAAAAACAACGAAATAACATGTAGAACAGACAATAAGCAGAAAGGTAAGGAAAGCTATGACCTGAGTAAAATTTTTGCCATTCTCCTTTTGAAAGAAGCCAAGGATCCGATGACCCCGGTGGTCTTAATTAAACGAACAAAAGCCATGCCGGCTCTAGCGGTAAAGAATTTAGCTCTGACCGTGGTTTTAGGTCGTGGATAGCAAATTTTCATTTCCCCCCCCCCCGCGAGTGACTGACGGATTTAATGTGAAAAATTGTGAAAATTAAACTCCGGACTTTCCACTTAATAATTTATGTACCATGCAAACATCATAGAGTTCTCTCCTTGACTCTAGGCTAGATACATGTTCTTTTAGGGGCTGGCTATTGCTACTTCGCTCTTTTTTGCCCCAACCCCGTGATAGAACAGCTTGACGTCGTCTCCGATCTCTCTGGCTTTGGACCCTTTCCATCTCGTCTCCTGCAGACAGAAAACGTGAATCCTCCTTCGTTTCATAAAATCTGATCTCCGTTGTCTCACGGGTCAGCGTTCCGGCGTTCAAGGACCCGACCCGAACTAACGTCTTCAGCCGAAATCGCCCCTCGATAGCCGTCGCTTTTTAACCACAAGCGGGCGGGCTTCCTGCAGGTCACTTCCGGGTGACGTCTTAGCACTTACCGCATTCCACATTAAACTTCTCATATTTATGCGACGAAGAGGGTGGGGTGTCCAATAATTACCAAACGCATTCTATGTATTGTAGGTAAATGATGATGATTAAATTTGTAAAACTTCACTTCTCTTGTGCTCCCTCGATCCCCATCGAAATGTGCCATATGCAATAGCATGCAGCTCCTTGTCTTTCATGTATTTCAGAAAATCTGTGTTGAATTCAACTATCAGTCTCTGATCTGAATATCCACCCCCTGTTCTATGTCCCCTAATTCCTCATTTTTCCTTTTTTTTTTGCTTGAAGCCATCGTCAAGAAGTTCCACCAAACTTCTTTCCTTCCAAATCGTTACCTTATCAGGTGTTGTTTCCGTCAATGCTGGCACGATTAAACGTTCACATGAATTCAATATGTACTTCAACTTCTGGTATAGAAAACCAAGGGGACGCAATAATGTGACAGAAAAGAACACCTACACTATTGTTGTCATGCTCACCGAAAAGTGCTTCGTAGTGTCTGTCCCTTTACCTCAGCCTTTTCCGAGCCCAATCTGCTCCTTCTCCTGGACTGCTCCAAAAAGGATAATTCTCACGTTCGTCTAAGAAAAAAAAAACTAGTATGAACTGAAACAATTCTACTAAAAGTTTTATGAGCATTTCTAATCCAGAAATTATCTTAGAGATATAGTAGCAATATGTTTGAAATTAAGTATAGTAGTCGACCACTCCACTGTAGATCAGGCCTTTTTCATTCGCGTTGTCGTCATACGATAGATGATCGAGTCTTTACTTGGATCCATGCTCATCATGCCGACCACGGTGTATAGAACCGCCTAGAACATAAACGATAATTTCAAGAGAAGAAAACAGTTTTCCAAATTGAACACAGCAAACCACCCACCAAAGCCAGAACTATGGTCAGACCAGCGAAAATAGCAAACATGGCTGGATAATCCGTGGACACGAAGACGTACACATTGAGCTGCTCGCGCCAGGTTTTCAGGTTCTTATCGGTATCCGACAAGTCAGCTGCCTAAATCGTTCCCGGTACAAGAAAAACCAAAGTATGTTTCAAAACATGCAGTATTTGATATATTTCAATCACTCACTCTCTTCCTGCGCACCAAAGTCTGTTCTTGAGAAGATTCCGGATATTTCACAGCGCTAGAAATAGATAGCACTTCGACAACAGCTTGGTCGCCATAGACATCCGAGAGGGCACTTGCGAGCTTGAAAAAAAAAGATGATAGCTCTACTTTCTTTGAATAAATAAACTTTTTTTTTACAAAAGAACCATCATCGATCGCTAAAATACGCATGTTCGCTAAAAGCAGTATACGACCTTTACAATGAGACAAGCGATCTAGGACACCCATTTTCTTAGCGAAGTAGAAAAAACTTCCCATGTCCACACACCTTGTCAACAACTTTCTGGATATCGTTCATTGCAGTGCTACGATCCTCATCACTAAGGTTTTCTCCAGCTAATCCGCTGATTGTCACAAGATACACGTCAGGTGCGCTGGAGGTTTCGAACTTGGCCTTCTGTGCAATAATAGCAGCAGCGAGCCGGTATATCTGTGCAAGCTCTTCGCGCAGACTAGGTAACTTCGTCTTAATGTCGCTATTGACCTGAAAAAATTATTTATAACAACCCAGACCCAAATTAAGCACGCCCACGTTTTGAAAAAGAGACGTCAGAATGACCTCCCGCTTAGAGATGCTCTGAGCCATCGCTGATCCACTGATTCCGTCGCGGTTCACTGTCACGAACTCGCGATCGCCTCCAAAAGACTGCGCCAAGTGCTCATTGAGAGTAGAAGATCTATATAGGTTGTCCTAAAAGAATGGCGTAAATAATATGCAAGAAGAGCACAAAAGATAATCTACAGATACTAACACTGAACAAAAAATATGTTCCATTGCTGAGTCCCATCGATTAACCCGAACGGAAAAATTTCAAGAGGTAAAGGGAGTGAAATGGACAGCATTTGCGCAGTTAAATACTTCAAAATGTTGAATACCACAAGTTCGATAAGCTTACATAAATTTGACATATTCTGAGATATGTAGCCTATCTAGTCTCAGTTGTCTTCTAATATTCTGAGGAAGAAAAGAATTCTTTTTTTGTATAAGAAATAGATTTCCTTGCGAAACAGAATGAAAAGGGCTACGAACTGGAAATATTACATCATGTTCCACAGTAATTTGGCGCAAGTACCGTGCTGTGCATAAAAAATAGCTGAGCTAGAGGAAAAACTATGCACAAGTAATTATAACCAAAGTTTAACAAACATTGCTCACGTTTTTAAGTTTGTAGGTGGCAGCACTGTTTTCCTTCAAATTATCGGCACCATCAATCTGAATAATGGCAATAGCTCTGGGGCGTGAGAATAAATCAGACTCTACTTCGAAACCTGAAATTGATGATCAGCAACTATTCAGATTGCAACGCTCGAAAGAAAAGGCACAAACCCGATACGCCCTCTGCGGAAAGACCTAGAAGATTAGCATTGAGCTGTGATAATTCACTGAGCGGAAGATCCGACGCAGAAGAGGGTGATGGTAATTTCACTGACGCCGGGAGCGAATGGAACTCGATAACTGAGGCCGAACAGGCTGAAACAAATTAATGGACTGGCAATCATACGTAACTTCTTTCAAAACTCACCATAAAGTGTATTACAACTGCAGTCACAAAGTTACTGGCGCTTATTCAAATTTTGTTCACTATTCGTGCAAAATATCGGATATAATCCAAAGAAAGAATAATTCAGAAAAGAACGAGAATAATCAAGAATTTGCAGCTCCCAAACCATGCACATCTTTATTAGACTAATGAGTTTAAAATTCATTGATTAAGAGCGTGGTGGTCTCTAAAGAAGGAGCGTGTTGGATTCCAATTAGCCTTTTAGGTATTCCACAGTGATGCTTAAATTAGAAATAAAAATTATTTCAAGAAAAAATAACTCACTTGAAGCGAATATTAACAGAAGGACCAGCTTCCCCATCTGAAATAAAAAGCGATAACATGGAAGTAATGCAATAAGAAAACAAAACTTGACATGGAGTGAAAATTCAAACAAAGGCGAGTTCTTCCCCGCGAACAAGTACCCAACTGAAACGCACAGTTAAACGTAAATCGCGGAGAAAGTTAAAACACTGTGAGCATGACTCGGCGGCCGAAGACCACCGCGAGGACCGGAAATCATGAACGTTGTTGAATTGCGGACAGTACGCATCATGCAATATCGCACATTGTTTTGTGAATTGTAACTGCTATGTAAAGTAGTTATAGAAAAGGAATAAGATGACGAAAAATTACAGTGCTCTTCTGGATATGGAAATCAAGATGAGACTGAAAGGTAGCAATGGGTGCTGACGACCACTTACTGGAGCGTATTGATTTTCGCTCTTCTGCAGACCACTGTACTGCTGATGTTGCCCAATATGTTCAAAATCGAGTATTCCTGGAGTCGCAAGAAAACCTGTTTGGTAACGAATGGCGATGACTTGAATTCTCAGATGCATTATACAGAGATGTCAATACCGCAACCATACAGTTTTAAAAACTAACAATAATCAACTGCACTTCTCTGCAGTGCATGTTATAATACTTCCACATCCATGATTCCATTACTTTCACTATCCTTAACAAACATACACGCATCAGTAGTGAAAAATATATTAAATTAATATAATAAAAAATAGCGACGGTTCCATCGTGAGCGGACGCGCAGCGTGTTTTTCGAGGCTGCGGAAACACCACCGCCATCCACGCTCACTGCATATATGACTGAGCGACTGATTGATGACATTCTGTTTCCTTCGCATAACTATAGCTCCTGATGTCTTATCCTATCTAAGGTCTCGGAAAGAGTGACGATCCCCACCTTGATTTTACTTAACCACTTGCATCCGAAGCCCTATGAATACCCCTCAGCCATCCACGGTTCTGTACAGTCCTTCTCAAAAAGATAGACGGATTGCGCGTGCGGTTTCTTAGTGTTGCGACTGCACCATCGCGGTGGGACCTACTCTACCCTCTCACTTGGAGCATGCTCTCTCCGTATCCCTCGTTGAGGCCCCGCCGCGATGGTGCAGTCGCGCAATCCGTCTTTCTGAGAAGGACTGTAAATACAGGAAGACACCCTATCCCCCGGAGAAAAACCCAGATTTTTCAATAAAATTAAACAAAACTTCCATGAGGAATGTGGTTCGTCTGTGATAGGAGAGAGGAAAGCTCCAGCCTCCAAATCAATTGCATTGAGGTAATAAAACATTTGAAGAGACAAATATGTAATATCATAACATCTGCTCAAGGATTCCACAAATCAATATCTGTTGATAACTTCGAACTTCGACTAAATACCTCACTACAAAATACTTCAAGTTACCAACTTCAAACTTAGCAGTTCACTAAAAGGCATTGTGCTACAAGTTGGGCAAGTTTTTCAGAGGGTAATTCTGAAATTTCGAAAATTCTGAAAGCAATTTTTTCCCGCGCAGCTGGTTTTCCCACAGATCGTGAAGTACCACTCTTTGAGAAATCTTGGCATATTTTGGTGCACGAACCCCTTGGGTGAAAAACTACCCACTACAACACAGTTTTACCGAACAATTTCTTCATACAACAATCGAGATTCCATCTAACGGGAATAGACAGTAACACAGCATCTCACTACAAGGTATCCTAATAAGACGTAAAAGTGACGTCGTCTACGGGACCAAAAGGAGTATCATAGGGACAAAATGTGTACCTTCAGAAGCCAACTAAAAATACCATCACTCTCTCAGTGCCCGCCTTTCAGAACGGAACGTACGTAAAAAAAATACTGGTGAATATAACAACATGAAATACACATAACACTAGACTAATTCAGAAATTGTACGGCAGATATGAGGTAAACAGTCAGCCACTGAGAGTGAAGAACTCACGAAGGCAGATACAGATTACATAAATCACGTAAATCAACAAAAATAAAAATGCGCCGGTATGAAAAGGAATAGAGAAGTACTCACACTCACATGGCGAGCAATTATATTCACAAACACTGTAATATACACAAGAAAATGGCAGCATATTAATGAAGCTGAATTCACAACATGGTAATGAGTTCGAGTCATGTAGATCCAACCACTGGATGAATAAGGTGTTATTGCACACGGCCAGATCTCAGGATTCATTCTGAAGCGATGGCTCTCACGCCTTTTTGGCAAGGAATAAACAGTGATTGTCCGAAATTGACGCAGACATAATCTTGAACCCATCAAGATGTGCTGATGTGATTTTTTGAGGGGTTGGAACAACCTGAAAAGATAACTCGATTTGGTTATCGTTTCTAGCATTCGCTGGAGCTGCTACAGCAAGTAAAGTAAAAGAACCTTCTCATCATCATCCTTTAATCCAAGTCCAAGCTGACCGCTTGTATCACAACCCCACGCATATGCGTGCCCATCTTCTGTCCAAGCTAACGAACAGCCCAATTTCGCTGTGGTTCCCGCAATTTTGCCGGCCTCTTCAGGGAATTTGACTCGCTCCAGTGTGGAGTATCTATAACGAATACTCAATCACTGAAGTCCATGAACAGTTCAGAGAGTTCGGTATCTGTCAGAAAGAAAAAAACTGATCGCAGGAGTGCTGTCGAAGCCAACATTAAGACGATTTAAAGAAAGGAAACTCACTTCCAGTGCTCAGAGTCGTCATTTCCTGTCCAGGTACCAAGGCCAAGGGCATTGTCGGTGTTCTTTCCGATTCCAAAAACTTCTCCTGTAAGAAAAATGAGTTTTGTAGGAAACGGAGATCGATTCTTACCAACGGTTTCGTCTTTTGAGAACTAGAAGGCAAACTGCAAGGAATACAAACAGTTTTCATGGCGGGAGTGAAGAAGCGGTCAGCTAACAGCAAAGTATAAAACGTGTTGTGAGAGGAATACCTTCAGTATCGCGGGCTATAATATGTTGAACACCATCAATATGGGTCCAGTGTCGGCCCAGATATGCAGTAGCTACACCAGGTGTGAAAATACGAAGTTCCCGTTTGTCTTCAGACGTTGCTGAAAGAAACGAGGCATAGGAACAATTCAGACAGACCAGATACACCTAGTGATTGGACCGTAGCATGCCAATTCTCGGGATTCATACAGACCTCCGCAAAAAACGCTCCTTAACCTACACATAGACTCACCATCTGCAGGTGCTTCTCCCTCTACAGGGACTCCAAGATGGTCAAAATTGTTCAATCCAAACGAAAACACCTGGTCGTCAGAAATAAGGATGGTCCAGTAACCTCCGGCATGAATATCCTGTATAACAAACGCCATAAACTCAATAGCTCCAACAACGTAGACTTCCACGAGCTTACCTTAACAACAATATCCTTCCTTTTCTTGTCTTGCAAAATTAGCATCAAAGATCTGCCGTCTTCATCAACCATGTATTCTAAAAAAAGATTTCAGATACCTACTTAGCCTAGACTGTGAAAAATACAAAGAAAATAACTTACGCGGCCTGATCGAACCGGTCCTCTTACTTCTTCCCAATTGCCCCATCTTTCCATCTCCAAATGTGAGAACCTTACCATCTTCTTCCAGCATAACGAGGTGGTTCTCACCAGCAGCTATCTAAAATCGGAAGCTATAAAAAATTACGCAAAATTCAAGGGGTAATCAACCATTTTACCTTCACAATGACTCTCTTTTTGTAATGTATCAACACAACTGGATGATCTTTCATCTTGGTCAAAAGAGGGTGCACGTTAATTTCACCGCTCGTGTCCTACAACAGATAATCTTATTGGTGAATATCAAACTACTACTGTGCAATTCCGTGATATTTCCACTTACTCTTAGATTTCCCCATGCAATTACGGATCCTTTGTCTGTCAGTGCTGCTGTGAAGCTTGCACCAGCTGCCAACATCACAATCTTAATTGAAAAGAATAAAGATTGCAGTCATATGTATCAGATGTAAAAAACTTGAGGAAATATAACTGCATTCTCCATTCCCAAACATGAGTTTCATAAATTTAAGACAAAAAAAGTAATAATGATCCATCTAAGTCGTGACAACGAAACCACAGCCTATCAGTGTATAGAACGCACCTTTCCTTGAGATCTGATCTCGTCGCTTAGCTCAACCTTTGTGAATTTGTCAGTGCTGCCCTCAGCTTCAACACCTAAACTACAGCTAATTACCAGCACAGTTTCTAGAGAAAACTGAAAGTAAGCAGTGTGCAATAAGTCAACAGACAAACCGATAGCAGGGACAGTTCCTTGTTCATTAATTCCACACATATAAACTTCACCATCAGCTGTTAGAAGAGCTGAGTGGACGCCACCAGCCACAACCTATAAATAACAATGCAAAAAAACGGGGAGCTGTAATGCATTCATCTTATCACTACAAACAAAATGAACAGAAAAAAACGGGGGTACCCAAACTCACTTGAACAATTTCCAATCCTTCATCTTCGATTATATCCACTTTTCTTGGCTTCTTCGTCGTAGTTCGACCAGGATGCCCGAGTTGTTCGCCTTCACCACAGGATAGCACTCGATCTCCAACTTCGAGCGACACAAAGTCGGTGTAAGATAGCTTCACCTTAGCATGTGCAACGCGCCCTGGAAGCCAAAATTATTCAGTTAAATTGCAAGGCACAACTGGTACAATTAAACACGAGCAATTCTAGAGAGTAACGCACCTCTTCCTGGCGTTTTAGGAGTTTTTGGTGCTTTGGCGGGTGTGGCTGCCTCTTCCTCTTCTACTACCTTACGCTTGCGTCCTCTTCTGCCAGTTGTAGGAGCAGTCTGAAATGACATTTTGTTATAGGCAGTGCCTTTTGAGCACTGGAAAAAGATTCAATAGAAATCACATCAAGTCTAGTACTTAGCTGTTTAACCTAGGTCCCTTTACTAGACATTTCCATCAAAAGATATCCACCAAAATAAAGATATGTGCTGGGTCATTTGTCACTGTTCTCATGCATTTGATTCACTTATTCTGACTCGCTTGTTCAGGAATGATCGCCTTTCTCAAATAGTGAAAAGAAAACTTTCCCTACAGAGACCTTGAAAAGGTAATGATGTAAAATAACAAAAATTCACTCTATTATATTAACAAGTAAATCGAAACATGAAAAACTCCCGCCAATCCATAAAAGATAACCAAGATCAGCATCTCTTTTACTGTTCTAAAGGTGTCCCTCTATCAAGTCATCTCCCTTATGAATACTTCGAAAGACTAGGGACAATAAGAATTCTCCGAAAAGTTGAATTCACATGAAATTTTCAGAAGATCTAATAAAAAAAAAAACAAAAAAAGTAGTTTCAGATCAATACGTGAATTACATTTCAAACTCATTTACCCACTTGAAATGTTTCTCTATAACACCTTCACTTACTTCAACTTTTTTATTCTTCTCATGCCGTGAAGAGGATGAATTCTGATTGAGTCGCGACGACTTGCGCGCCATCGATATTATCACGGTGGCCTTCCAACAGCGGAAAAACGGATAGAAGTGCCGACTAAACCACGCCCTAGGAAGAAACGCCAGAAAATTCCCATTTCAGATACGATACCTATCCCATAGCAATGCCTACTGAAAAACAAGCGCCGAAACGTCGTGTGCAGTGTGCAAACGCCTATATCCGAGATACCGTAGTCCATTAACCCACAGTTCGCGCACCTCACTATTTTGTGATCTCATTCTGGATCACGCATGCTTGATTACGTTTCTTCCTACCACTAAGTGTTTGGTATTGTCATGGGCTTCATAGGCTTGAATCTTATCCTTCAACCAATCAATCGACCAGTGCACTCAAGCGCGTCCAATCGATGAGATTGAACTCTTCATTGCTTCTGCTCGCTAGAACTTTGATCAACCGCTCTTTTTGATCTTTTGGACGTCAACCCAAATTCGGAAAATCTGTCTCAAGTTCCGGCAACAGTTTTACGGCACCTCAATTGTTCACAAGATTACTCACTCATTTACATTTCACACTCGCAAACTACATCAATACTTCCAAACAGTACATTCATAAAAAGTTCGAACTGTTCGTTGTATAAGGGACAAGCCGCTAACATACTATCTTCTGGGCATCTAAAGCAACACTTCTTCTTCTTGCATGTTAGTTCTTTAAGTACTTGCAAGCGTGGTAGACAATGACACCAGTTCCTGTGGTGAGAATCGCAACTGATAGTAAGTTATGGTTTCCGGAGGACTCTTGGGGAATTGGTTCCTTCCCAATATATAGTCTTCCCAAAAAAATACTTGCCTCCCGTTACACTGCGCGTCGACTGAGCCACGTCGCAGCACGTATGATAATGCATAGGAGGCGCCCGGCTTAGCAGACATGCGGTGGATGCCGGAGGCACGTATTTTTGGAACGACTGTATATTTGCATACAAAAAGATCTCAGCCAAATTCCCATAGTCCGAAGCCCAACTCGTAATACAACAAAACTAGAATTGTCTCATCTTCCACGCATGTGGCATCCATCAACGTGTTTACCCATGCATGACCTTGTCTATGCTTAGCTGCTATCCACTCCATCCGGGCCCCGGCCCGTGAAAAAAGTACGTCGGAAAAGTCTCACGCGTTATTTTCCGTCAAACACATATATGTAGGAGCCATGAGGTCAACTAGTCCTGAAGGTCTTTCCTGCGCTGACCCGATCTTGTCACCCTTCCTCACAATTCCCCTTAACACAACGGTTTTTCTTAATTTCCCGTACCATTTTATAGCTTAATCGAACAATGAGATATGAATTTAAAAAATGATGAGAAGAGCTTCAGCGTAAGAGCTATAGGAAAGTGTTTCGTGACAATCTGTTCCCAGGTAGTAGCAAGAAGAGAAGACTCGGCAATAATACAAGTGTTCCACCGTGATCCC
The DNA here is from genome assembly GCA_000688135.1 of Ancylostoma ceylanicum. Taxonomy (NCBI): domain Eukaryota; kingdom Metazoa; phylum Nematoda; class Chromadorea; order Rhabditida; family Ancylostomatidae; genus Ancylostoma; species Ancylostoma ceylanicum. The sequence continues at coordinate 548,996 of JARK01001368.1, read as the reverse complement.
TCCAGTTGCTAACCCACACAGCCAAGGATCGGCAAGAGTGGAGGAGTTCCAATGAATGTAAATTAAATCAACGCTGTTGATCGACACCAGCAGCGACTCAGTTTGGATTTTAATGTGTGGAACATTAAAACTAACAATAATTTAAAAATAAAGGAATACTGAACTACTTCCCGGAGATGACCAAAAACAAAACCTCACTTTAGGGTGTGGGTCATGAGGCAACACCGGGCTTTTCAGGCTTGTCTTATTGGTTCAATCAAGCCCTCTCCACCCTTTGCAGTCAACTAGTGCGATTTTGTCATACAATCACATGCAAAAACTGAATGTGAGTGAAGACGAGTTGACCAAGGAGGGCGCCAGGTCAGCACCCCATTCCTCCTCACAGTGACCTCCTGTCCCAGTTCTACAACACCACACAGCGCCAACTCAGTTGAAAAATGATAATACTCGAGTCCGAATACAAATGAGGAAACTTCAACTAAGGATGAATTGGTTCTACGCCTGGAAGACAACAGGCGTTTCAACCCACTGTAGCTCTACCTGCGAAGAAACGCATGAGTTTTGTTAACGGAATTTACTTTCGATTTTCTTAATCGATCTGTCCCTTCATTCAAACCACTTGCAAAGTACTGCAAAACAAACCTTAGGAGGCTCGCTGGTCCTTGCTGTAGCGTTGGGTTTCCGCCCCCGAGTCCTAGGTGTCCTTGGCACCTCCTCTTCTTCTGCTGGTGGGGGAGTTGACGGCTTTTCTTCCTCTTTTTCCTTAGCGTCTTGTTCTTGCTCGGTGGTTTCCATGGATTCCTCTGACTGTACCTCAGACTGAAAAGTAAGCTATACAAAGTCATTGGCGGCTTTTTGGACCAAACATTCCGTTGTAAGCCATGCCTCCATTTCCACATCCTTTGATGGTTCAGGCACAGCCTCCGTGGAGGGTTGAGTCTCTTCGAGAGAATCGCCCGGCTGAGTTTCTTCCTGCCTCTCGATTTCTGCTTCTGAAGTCTTTTCTTCTTTTGGTTCTGATTCAACTTCGGTATTGGGATGCTCTGGTTCCTATAAATGAAAACATGAATGAATAAACTGGAGTGAAAGACAAGGAGAAATAATTGGGAAGTAGTAATAAGACCTACTTCTTTAGTGGTTGCGTCTTCATCACCGGCATTTTTCGATCCATCTTCAGCAACCTCCATTTCCGTAGGTGGTTCTTCTTGAACTTCGATCTGATGGTCTTCCTAACAGAATAAAGCCTTTCAATTGTATTCCGTAGGTTCATTTGGAGCGAGATAACTGCTTACCGCAGGTGTCTTTCCTTCAATTGCCTCCTCATTCACTGCCTCAGCCATAGCCGAATCAGATGCAAAGGACTCCTGTTTCTGAAAAAAAAAAAAAAAACTATATTACAACATACACGCATTTAAAAACGACGCTACCCATATACCTCTTCCCCAAAAACATCAGTCATAAATTTCGCTCAAATTTCGCCTAGGGGGGTTATTCGATCTACTGGTTACGAAAATTATGTGCAATTCCTTAGTAATATCATTTTCGTAAGGCTTACATGGCATACATAAGCATGGTATCTCCTGAAACCTGCTCAAATGTTGCACAGAGAGGCACAACCCATATGCTGTTTATTATGCTGCACATAGATATTGTATCACTTTCGTACCGAAATGCCAATTTTAGGCTCGCACTAAGAAATTGAGAGAAAATACCAATCTCGGCAAAGAATTAGCAGCTTGGTACAAAACAATGTTATACGTAATCAGCGTATGAAATAACCCCACTCGGGAACGTTTCAGGTGATTCTGCGAAACACCACGTTTACTGTATAATAACTGTAACCCTACAGAAACGCGCCGTTATGGTACAAAATTGTTAGAATCTTCGTGATCAGCGAATCAAAAAGCCCCCATAGCCAGGCATGAGGGAAAACTATGATTTTGAGATTCTAAAGACAAAGTTAGCTGAGTAGTGGCCAATAAATAAATGAATAAATAAAAACATTTAGAAAAATAAAATTTTAGGTAAAATAATACTCATCGTATTACCTCAAAGGAAGTGGTCACAGGAGCATCACCAGCGGCTTGACCTTCATTATCGGTGTGTATAACATCCATGTTTTCTGAACACAAGAACTCATCCTTCTTAATCCGTAACAATAATGTGAAAATTGAAGGACTTGAGTTACAACAGTAAATAATGGGACTAAAAGGACGTATATCAAGCCAACATCCTTCTGACAATACTTGTGCCTTAATAGGGAAGGAGTTAAGAATTTAGATGACACAACCGTGAGACCAAAGAATTTAAATCATTCGTTAAAGCTATGAAGGGAAATCGAAAAAAAGAGAAAAAACGTTCGAAGAACTACGAATTTCAGTGCAAAAATGCTCCATTCAAATGATTCTAATAGAAAAATCTCGAACAGCTTTGACAAGAAAAAGCGATAGCACCAATACTGGATCTATGAAAGAAAAACTGTAAAAATTCAAACTTGGTATGAATAGAAGAAGAATTAGTATGAAATATGAACAGCAATTCGATAGAAACATTGCACAAAAGTAATGATCTACTTAAACGAAGATCAAGAGTTTTACCAGTTGAATCTATTTATTATCCAAACTAAAGAGAAATGTGAGAGTGGGGAAAGGCATGACATGTAGAAAACGCGTCAAATACATGTGAAACCATGCTAACAAATCGAAATGCACGGTTCCTGCAAAACAAGTAAACAATGAGAACTGCTACGAAAAAGAAACTTTTCGATATGAAAACACGCCAGAGAACTGGCTTCGTGCCAGAACTCAAAATAATCACAACGTTGGCGCGCAGCAGTGATTTTGCACTTGGAGCACCGAATCCGACGAAGATTTCTGCACAATATTTATTGCCGCAAAAGTGGTCAAATCCAATTTCCACACTATTCTAGATAACATTTACCTGTTCCTTTGAGGGTTTTGAATGTATGTTCAACTAACAGGTCCGTTTTACCTAGCAGAGGGATCCCTTTGAAGGGTGACACTTCAGGCTAGCAAGTAGACGAATAAAACCGGATACAGATCTGTCCATCACGTCCAATTTTACCCATTAAGATTATTTGTGTCGGGAGATGTTGTTTAGAGTTCCTATCTATCTCTTGGAACCAATCCAGATCCTCTCTAACAAAGTCGCAACGAATGCTTGTTGCAGTATGTAGGGAAGTCTATTAGATTGATTAAATATACAGTCCTTCTCAAAAAGATAGACTGATTGCGCGACTACACCATCGCTGCGGTTCCTGCACGAGGGATGTGGAGAGAGCATGCTTCAAGTGAGAGGGTCGAGTAGGTCCCACCGCGATGGTGCAGTCGCAACACTAAAAAACCGCACGCGCAATCCGTCTATCTTTTTGAGAAGGACTGTATATGTCTGCTGTCTTCGTGACAGTGGTTCTCAACCGTGAATGAAGCTTTCGGGGATGAGTGCATTCATTTTACTCAGACATTCGTGGGGGTGGAATGCAGGTGGAAATGGGTCCACCCCCAGTTGTACCTGGGGGTGGACCAAAAATCGTGGGGCACCTACCCCCGACAATTGAAAGACGTTCCCCCACGTGCCCTCGCAGCTGTCCCCCGAGCGCGTTATTGGGTTCCGGCGGATGGGAGGACGACCGGGGTTATGCACAGCACGCTCTGCTCTTCTTCGACGTCCAGATACGCTCCCCCAACTCAAAATGTGGGCGGAGCGATGGGGGTCCTACCTGCCCATCACCCCCACGAATGTCTGAGTAAAGAGATATCCATAGCACGTGTAATGATGCAAGAATTGCTCAGTTTCTTTCAACTTCCGATTTTCTTTTCACTTTGGAAGGTGACAGGTCAGAATTGTGGAGTTTTCTCCTGCATGTTATGCAACATTGAAACCTTCGAAACATGATAGAGAGGGCCTTCATTTCTTACATTTCTCGCTTCTTTCACGCAGTTTCATCCCTGCCTATGAGTTTTCCGTCCCGAAAAAACCCAGAAATTTGGGGAAATCTCCAACGCAAGGATTTCCGCGGGTGCTGCCTTTAAGGAGTATCTCTTGGATTGGGCTGTTGAAGATTTATTTAGACAAAAAATTTTATTAGCTCCCTAATTTAGACTGGGTTTTCAGACTGGTTCAATGATCTATGTAGTCGTTGGCGGTGGAATTGCTGGCGTCAGTTGCACGAAACGACTGTTGGAGTCGCTTCATCAATCTGATGATGTTGTCCTGGTGTCTGCTAGCAAACGAGTCAAAACAGTTCGTCATTGGGCGATGGTTAGTTTCCTTTTCGAGTAATATTGTTTTCTAGATGTTCTACAGTTTCTTTTCATAATCTTCCGCGTTGCTTTAAGGTTGGTCAGTACACTGAACAATTTGATGTGAGCGAAGATGAAATGGCCTCTGACGATCCTCGTTTTAGATTCGTTCAGGCTGAAGTATCCGGTTGGGACTATAAGAAAAAGGTATAAAACTCTTATAATATCCTGGATTATTTTCTCTTTCATTTGAAGCCTATATTGTCCACCCTAGGAACTACACCTTACCAGTGGTGAACTTTTGAAGTATGATCGGCTGTGCATTGCTACAGGTGCCGTTCCAATAACGCCTTTCCCCAATAAGAAGGTGACCAAAATTTCAGTACTAAAGATATCCTTTCTCATTAATAGTTGTCATACTTACATTCAGGTCATCACGATTAGGGACACAGAATCAGCACAAGAGCTCCAACACCGTCTTAAAGGGGCTAAACGTGTCGCTGTTGTTGGAAATGGAGGAATCGCTACTGAAGTTGTGTGAGTAAGTGCTGTCCTCAACATCAATGATTATGTTTTTCGAGACTCCAATAGGCAAAATCTGTTCTCAAATTTAGCTTTGAGATGCGGGGCGTTGCGATCACATGGATCATCCGCGATGATTCAATTTCCTCGGTGTTCTTCAGTCCTGCTATTGCTGAATTCTTTCAGAGTAGAATGAAGAGTGGTCGTGTTGAAGGTAAGATTAGTTTTCGATTATTGCCGGGACGATAGTCGTCCATGGTTAACATAGGCTGGTTTATCCTTCACCGCTGCGCGACCATCATGCATTTGCAAATTTTTCGGAAGCGGCTGGTCCCATGTGGAAGCATGTGGAGACTGTGGTCGTGTTAGTGTAGTTGGCGGTTACAACCAAGGGCGTCGAGGATCCCCTTCGCATGCTGCTATATATTTTTTCCCTCAAAAATCACATGATGAGCTGAATTCGTGTCGCCTCGGCCAGGCTGCGCTACGCGATTATTTCGTCCTTGTTGTGGGTCTTGGATTTGTTTTTTTTTTGTTTCGTCCTTAACTTTGCTATCTGTCGCATCGCGCCGTCGCCACACCTCTCGGTGAAGTATAAACACAGCCAAAGACTCTTATGTTCTTATTGGAATGCTGCATCTTTTAGCATTGATTGAAATGTCCTGACTACTTCCAGGTGCAAAGAACGCTGGTGTCCTGAAACGGTTGAGATACTCTCTGGATGATTCTATTCCTAAGGAGACCGCACATAGCGCAGCTGGATGCGCACTAGGTCCTGATTGGGTGTCTGCTTTGTCGTTCGAGGACACTGCTCAGGTAAGTATTTTCTTTCTGTTGAGGATTTTTTATCGCTCAGTTTTGAAAAAGACTCCTTTCCAAGGAAGATCTTTCCTAAAGTTTTGAAGAGTTTACTGGCTGCACTGGTCGTCCTAGTAGGCCACTTTAGGTGTGCCCTGTTAGGGCTGGGTTTCATGAACCGCTGACCAAGCAAGCCGTAATGTAATCCTGATTGAGTCATCACGTAATGTTATGATGCGCTACGCGTTAAAGTGAATCCGTTCATGAAATTCAACCTCAAACTTCTTTTTGGGAATTAGCTCCACGAAATCAGTGTATTAGTAAATTTGCTTGTCTGTGGATGCGCTGAATGTGGCTTTCGGATGCGCTTCAGGACCGTTGTGTTGACGTCATACGTCATGCAGAGGTGACAGAGGTCAAAGACCAGCCTGATGGATTGAGCCTACGTCTTTCAAATGGCAGCAGCGTTGATTGCAGTTTTGTCATATGGGCAACAGGAGTGGTTCCATCAACTAAGGTCTGGAAGGAGAACTGTGAAGAGGTACTGTCATTCGTTTGTTGCTTCAACAAAAAATCTTTGCCTTTTCATGTTCTGGCACCTGATTTCGGTGTAAAGGCGAGGCGAGAATTGCCTTAATGCCATTATTTCTCACTGATCACATGCGTTTCAGTTGAAAATCTCTGCTAATGACGGTGGAATTGTTGTCGACGATTCATTACGAACGTCGGTAGCGGATGTCTATGCATGTGGAGATGTTTGCAGTACATCGTGGAGTGCGCCATCAGAATTCTGGAAACAGGTATCGAATTGGTTACTTCTTAGTCAATTCAGCTGCTCTTCGCTAAGGCTTTTGTTTTTTGTTCAAATAAGGGAACAAATTCAGAACTATTAATGTATCGTCTCTTAACTTTCGTTGGAATTTCAGATGCGCCTATGGACTCAAGCCCGACAGATGGGCGATTACTGCGCGAGATCCATGATGGCAAACGGAGACGTGGACGTTGACTTTTGCTTCGAACTGTTCACTCATACTACTACGTTCTTTGGCTACAAGGTGGGTAGATCGCGGAGCTATATATTCATTTTTGTAACCTCAAAAATTGCTCGAAATCTGGGGCACGGTTTGCGTTAGGAGAGCTCTTCATTGAGCATTTGAATGGATTGCCTAATCGCATGTGCAAAGAGCATCACCCTTCTCGGGTATACTTATACTGATACAGAATCTTTTAGGTCGTGTTCCTTGGTGATTTTAAAGGAGAACGTCAGCCGCCTGGCTGGTACACGATAGAAAGGTTGGATTAATTTCTTTCTTCATTGGTTGTTGGTTATCTTTTCTTTTTATCGTGATTTAAATCCGTTTGATGGTTTTTTCCCTCTGAAAACGTATCCTGGAAATAGTCCTCTGTCCTTAGCGTTGGTTTTCTTCAGAATAATAAAGGACGACCAGTTTGTTCAATGTGTCATGTTCAATCACCGAGTTGTCGGAGCAGTACTTGTCGGTGAAACTGACCTAGAGGTTTGTTCACTAGTTTATCAAATGGAATGGGTTGAGCTTACTTTGAGTGCATATACTCCGTTCAATTATCTTTAAAGGATCGCTGTTCTTTGAAATCATGTGTTTTTCTGCCATCACATTATAGTCATTTTAGGAGACTATTGAGAACCTGATCCTGAATAAAACGGATATGGAACGGATAGAAGATAGTTTTCTGGACCCAGAGATAGACATCGAGGACTATTTTGATTAGCTTTCAATTCTTTTAATTTCTTTATAGCTATACGGGTTTCGTTGAAAGTCAAGATATGCTTATACGTTTTGAACCTCATGTAATCTTTATATATGAATGAAATTGGCATCTCCCAATATATGATGTGACTGAGGCTTGCTGTTTTTCGTCTCTCCTTCGTCATGAGTGATGGGTGGTGAACTTATGGTTCTCTGTTCGCACTCATATGCAGGATTTGTTGTGGTGGGGTGGAGGTTGTGGGAATGATTGCCGAAGAAATCCTATGGGTAAGTTGATTGCCCGTCATTGTTACGAGATTCATATCGCTTGGAATGGATGAAGGAAGTCTTGAGAATTGTTGGAAGAGTTGATGAAACAATGAAATTCCTAGAAAATATCGAAGTCGAGACATGAAGCCCTAGGGCGGGCTTTATTTTATCTAATTCACTTTCTCCCGTCTCTGTAGATGTGCTATCACTCGCAACAGGTGATGGCCGAGTTTCTGAATTTGTTACAAAAACATGTTGGAAACAGTTCTTAGAACGAGTAGGCTGTTCCTGGAACAGAAAAAAAGTTCTGGTGATGGGGCTAGATCTTCTTAGATTTACAGTTCACTTTTTTACAGACAAACCGTTTTGTTATGCACTCGATACTCCAATCATTTGCTTGTGCACTGCAGATTTCATCACTTGCTAATGTTTACATCAGTATTTTTCAATCACCTGCTCATTGACTGCTTCAGAACCAGGTCATCGCAGATTTTTTTCCAGGAAAAACTGGATATATGCCACTATGGCCGTCGGATTTCTCTATGCATCGTTTTCACCCATTCACACCTTTATTAATGATACATTTGTGGGGTTGGACTCAATTTGAACGAGGACTGGTTTAGAATCCACGCGTTGCTTCGAATTTCGCGGGCATTTGCACTTTCTGACAATCATCTGGGCCAAAGGATTACCTGGATGAAGAGACAGATCCTTGAATTTGTGACCGCACAACGTTCAGGACGCCATTTGGTCGAAATCCGGTGTATATTACCGAAAGTGGGAGATTACAGGGGATTGGGGAAGTTCATGGGGATTTTGATGAGGTGGTGCAGTTACTGAACATGAACTGTCATGTTACTGTTTATAGGGACTCACTAAGTCGAAAAAGACACCTTGCTGCTTGCTTTTTATTTGCACCTCATGTTAAGAAATTGTGTAGAAATTTATTTATTTATCTATTATTTATTTATTCATTTATACACTTATGGCGTATTGTCGAGAACAAGAAAAAGTGTGAAGAATTGAAGAAAGAAAACCTAAAAGAGGCAACAAACTCAATGGCATAAGCCTACTTGCTGTGCATTTTCTGAATCTCGGGCAACAAATCAGGAGAAAAGCTTAACCGCACGATATTCCAGTATTTCACATAGGTTGGAGTCATCAAGGACGACGCTCAGGGTCGTGATCTCTGGCACACGAGTGCGCGGTCAGACGCTGAGAACAAGAAAAAGAGTATTACAATTATACAATTTCCCGGACCATTCGAATACAGTGTGCCTGAAATGGACAGTAATCCTTGCCCGACACCACACAATTATCGTAAAAACTGTCGACGATCTAACTCATCGGGAACTGCACTTTTGTACCATTACTCGTAAAAGGGCAACCACCAACCGCTGGTATAAAACCGACCACCAAGCAGGGAGTCGTAGAACATCGTGGAGCCAGATAACACCTTGGAAATCTTTATTGATTTATCAGTTTACTGATTTAATTGCTATTAAGTTTGTGTTTCTAACAACACAGTATTGCATATTCGTTTTCAGAAATGATAGTGACCGTTTCTGCTTTGATAGTTACCCTCATTGGTGTAACATTGGTAAGTGATGTCCTTCACCTTGTCCGAGGGCCTAATGCATAATTGGGATTACCCATGGTAAACGCGTTAACATCTCGCGATTTTACCCTCAGGTAACACACACGTCAAAACGTTTACCCTGGGTTATCTCATTGATGCAGGCCCGCGAGGATAAAATTGAACCCTATAGTCGATTTTTGAAGCAATTTCATATTCTTTTTTCAAAAAGACTCAAGAGCATTAAATTTTCTGAACGGTACATAATGTTCCTGACTGGTATTTTTTGTTTGCTTACGCAATTTTACACCCTTTAAAATTTGAAAAGCTAAAACTACACCTAACATTTTACCAGGATTTCAACCAATAGTTAAACTTTTTCCAGAAGGCAAAGTAACTACTAAAGATCTAATAAAATTTATAATACAGTGCGTTTCATAATTATAGGACACCCCCCGAATTTCCCACTCCCGGCTTTTCCTCTGTCCATGGAATTTTCTTTCTGGTACCATTGTGTTCAGCACCTAAAATAACCTTGGTATTCAACTCTTGAGCTCACGGCCGCAACTCTGGTTTTTTAAAACTTTATTTTTCTCTTTCTGCACACTTCGCGGTCATGACACACCTTCAAATTCTAACAAGTTTATCTGCCGCGCAATCGAATTCACGGAATTTCGATAATTTATGGAGCATCTATGGATCACACTGATTTCATACAGCCCGCTACTCCTGCTCCTTAGAGGGAATCTGAGCACATCTGCGTTGAGTGACATCGAACATACAAGACTGCCTATCTCAACTTCTCAGCCGCTAATTGCTGACGGAGGTGCGCTCAAAACTGGGTGACAATGACCCACTGTAGTCCTACTTTAGAAATACAGTTAGCACTAGTCACAGGCTACTCCGTTGGCTTTGCTAGGTGGCGATCCAACTAGGCAACACTCGTCCGACATCGAGGTTTTCCCATAATTTCTTATTGAAACCCATGAATCCGTGGGTCAAAATGTCGGAAATTGCTCGCTGGCATTTTCTGATTTCTTGCACTGTTAGACCATGTTCCAGTCTCTTACTGGCCAGGTCGGCTTTCGCCGGGAAGTGAACCCAAACACGCGACAGCAACCTCGGAAAAATTCCTTTTCCTGAACGTCTTGTCTGTCTTCCGTTATCACTTCAACGACTCTTCCATTTACCGTAATTACGAAGTCCAGTATATAGCCACCTCATTCATGACCAATCACAGTGAATGGAACAGGATTTGGTCACTTTATCAGCTGTGACATTTTGTTCCTAACATGTCATCAGTTACTGTCTATTTCGGGCGGAGCAGACACTTGAGCAAGCAGAGGATGGTGTCTGCTCTGACAGCGCCGGACCTCAGAAAATGCCAGCGAGCAATTTCGGACATTTTGAGCCACCGATTCATGGGTTTTAATAAGAAATTATGGGAAAACCTCGATGCCGGACGAGTGTTGCCTAGTTGGATTGCCACCCAGCAAAGCCAACGGAGTAGCCTGTGACTAGTGCTAACTGTATTTCTAAAGTGAGACTACAGTGGGTCCTTGTTAGCCAGTTTTGAGTGCACCTCCGTCAGCAATGAGCGGCTGAGAAATTGAGATAGGCAGTTTTGCATGTTCGATGTCACTCAACGCAGATGTGCTCAGTTTCCCTCTAAAGAGCAGGAGTAGCGGGCTGTGTGAAATCAGTGTGGTCCACAGATGCTCCATAAATCACCGAAATTCCGTGAATTCGATTGTGCGGCAAACAAGCTTGTTAGAATCTGAAGGTGTGTCATGACCGCGAAGTGTGCGGAAAGAGAAAAATAAAGTTTCAAAAAACCAGAGTTGCTGCTGTGATGCTCAAAAATTGGGTACCAAGGTTATTTTAGGTGCTGAACACAATGGTACTAAAGGGAAAATTCCATGGACAGAGTAAGAGCCGGGAGTGGGAAATTCGGGGGGTGTCCTATAATTATGAAACGCACTGTATTATTTTTACTTTTTATTGTTTCCAATTATCTTAACTTCTTCAGAGTTATATTTTTAAATTAGACTGAAGAATTTTTTGTCTGTGGTACAAAGAAATTTCGAGCTATTAATGTGTATGGTATATTTACTGGGATTGCATATTATTCAAGGAAACTTCTATAAATAATAAATTATTGAATTGAATGGTAGAAAATTTCTTATTTTTATTGTTTCATAATAAAAAATAAAAATTTTAGTGTTGAAAAGTCGACTTTTAAGGTATCTGTTTAAAAATTGTAATAGAATCTCTGGGTATAAAATTTTGCGATTATGGCAATTTGATTCGAAACCAGGTTGTGATCATTTAGTGGGGGCGTGGCCATTGCTCTCATCTCATTGGCCAATTATACAACTGTACACTTTGCACTTGTTTTTTGCATCAACTAGTAATAAACGAGCGAAAGATCCACCTATGGCATTTGAATTTTTCTAATGAAGTTTTTGAAGCTACATTAGTTTTTAACCTTACGCCTGGCCTCAACATGCATAAGTTTCGTATTACCGGAAGCTGGGGTAACCTCTGCACCACTAAATGTTAAATTTATTTTAAATTTTTATCTCCACAAAGAATTGAAGAATCACCTATTATTATGTATAATAGTGCTCAAAACTACAACAAATACAGTACTTGGACATATTTCAAAAGAATTCAAGCGCAAAGCTTCAGACAGCAACCTGTCCTCCGCTCACATTGACCAATGGTACGGTAACATACGAGCCACCAAACCAAGTGGGATCGTACTCTGAAGGTACTGTCGCCTATGGGATGTGCAACCTTGGTTTTGCACTGTTTGGCACATCTTCAACGGTGTGCGAAAACGGCCAATGGAAATGGCCCTTCGGTAAGTTGCCGATCAATAAGCACAGTTTGCACTAGTTCTGTGAAAATAAAAACTCGTTTCCAGGAGAATGCAAGGAATATCACTCACCAGCAGGTAAGATTTTCTTCCCGAATTCTCCTACAAGAGTGAGGAATACATGATTCGCAGGAGATCCAAATAAGTGCCCTGTTATGGTGGTACCGAATGGAAACATCACCTTCAGCGGCAATCTTCCCCTGTATGAGGTTTGCGATAGTGGGCGAGCACGAGCGGGCCTGAACGACTGAGAAGAGTTTAACTTCAGTCTGAAGTGCCAGAAGGAACAACCGGCCATCTAACTTGCATTCGTGGCTTTGAAGTGGTAGGTGGTAGCGCTAATTTCACTTGCACCGGCGGAGTGTGGACACCCACGCTTGGTTCATGTGAGCTGAAGAACTGCACTCCACCAGGTACGTCTGCACTAATTGTTCACACCAGAGTACTGTAGGGTACTGTAGGATACTGTATTAACCAGTTTTGTTCAGCTATGGTACCGATGACCTGCCCTGCGATGACAGCTCCGCTTGACGCTAATTTGACCTACTCGGGCAGTCCCAGCACTGGGCCATTCCTTCCAGGAACGCTTGTAGTAATGAAGTGTCACTCGGGCAATCCCCAAGGTTAGTATTGATTTTTGCCAGTTGACGGGCCAGGAATGCGATGAGTTCTTTTAGGACCCGCGGCGGCGTCATGCTTTGACGGAAACTGGATCCCGTCCAAGCTTGGAACATGTTCTGCTACGGCTCCAAATGCTACAGGTAGAGATGCTGTCGTGCTTTTATCGTGGTCTGCAATTACACGCATGGATGCATCCTCGAGATTACCCAGGGTAAGCGTGTCGGCACCTGTGTTAACAATGAGTGAATTTATGGGGCGTTCACAAGTTTGCCCTGGGTAATCTGAATGATGCAATCGGCTCCAAGTTCCGGATGCGTCATTGGAAGGGTGGGTAGTCTCATAGCCATGAATATGACTACCCATGAGATACAGCTGTGTGTAGGGGCCGCATGCATCATTTAGATTACCCATGGTAAACTTGCCAACATCACACAAGTTCACCCATCGATAGCACGGGAGTCAACGTATTTACGCTGGGTAATCTCAATGATGCATCTAGGCCTAGAAGGCATCATGCGTGGATAAACGTGTTAGTGGGCGCTGGATAAAAAGTAAATACGGGTATATCGACACGTTTACTACGGGAAAGCCCAATAATGTGTCTGGGTAAACATGGTCATACACTAAAGTTGCGGGGTGAACTTGGAGCATTAGCACGTTTACCCTGATTAACCTCGCTCATGCAGGCCGTCTGTAGAGACTACTGAACTGTGGTTACGACTGGTGAGGCAGAGACGCACCACACAGAAAAATCGACGGCAAAAAGACAACCGTTTTCTGCGATTGGTCAATTCATCAAAGTAGCCAATAGCAGAGCTCGGTTGCACAGTGCTTCTCAAGCATGACATCACGCTGATCTTACAAATGGCCCTGCGGGTGGTGCGTAGGCATTTGACTCGACGATTTCTTTCGAATAATCGATATTTCGAATAATTCGATTTTTCATCCATTTCGAATAGTCGGTATTTTGGATAAGTCGAAAGTCGATTTACACGAAACTCGACTCGAGTCTACTCATTGAAGTCTAGCGATGGGACCCGTCAACGGAGGCGGCGTTGTGGGTGGAGCGAAAAAAAAAACAGCCACTAGCAGGGGTTAGGGACCGCCCATTTCCTTACATAAAGCTCCACATCCACTTACCATCATTGCAGAATGCGGGGTGTGTATCATCGAGAAAGAAAAGTGGGTGTAGCCAGGCGGCTCTGATTGGCGCATTCGGTCCCCCGTCACGCCGACCTGTTTGAACTCGTACGGCGCTAAGCACAATTAGACCATGTTATGGGATTGACACTGTTCAAGTTCAGATAGATGGGCGTCACGGGGGGCCGAGTGCGCCAATCAGAGCCGTCTGACCACGCCCCTTTTTCCCACACGATGATACATACGTCAAAGTGCGAGTAGCTCTCTTTACACAGAAGATTTGAATTCTACAATTGCGGAGCACCATCTGGAAGCGCATTTCGTTGGGTACGGCATAAACTAGCTGTTGTTATGCTGTCAGAATGCGATTTTTGAGAAAAGACAAACAAGAGGATTGTAAAGAATTTTCTAGACAGTTGTTTTTGTTGGCATTGTTGGGATACAAAGCCCGACTCCCTGGATTTTATAGATTCTTTTTAGCAAAATGTGGAGTTGAAGTGTCCTGTAATGGAAGGATCACCTACAGCGATGGACACATCCTCGAGGTATGTATGCATTATTATCCCAAATTCATTGTGAGGCAAACTCTACAGAAGGGCTCCTGGAGCAAAAGCCGACAACGGATCTCAGCCAGAATGCCCCCTGGTGCGGTCCTTACGCACCTGATCATCCCCAACGGAGTCTTTGGAACCTTGTCTGAGAACTCTGAGAACAACAGAAACACTTGATATTAACTGGCTTATGAGAATTTTCAGTTCCTAAAGGATACCGGAACCATTGGTAACCTTGAATGCAATCCGGGCCTGATTCCTGATGGTCCTACATCGACTTATTGCCAAGACGGGAAATGGACTCCTCAGCTTGGAAATTGTGTGGGACAGTGCCCCTGACCGGCTTCCTCGAATCTTTGTAGTATCCTTAATAAATGTTCATATTTGAATTACCATCACTATCAGAATCTTCAGTTGACCTATAAAATGAGACCAATTACCACACTTTTCACACCTAAACAAAACTTGGCTGTGAGTTGAACGAGTTCTCGGGCGTCCTTGAGATCAGCCAGCTCAGCCTGTACTCATCGGGTGATAAATGACCATTGTTATGGCGTCGTAAGTTTATGTTCACGCGAAATTGGCATCAGATAACGAAGCCACGGCGAGTAATTGCTGGTTAACTGGTGAAGGACAACGAGAGAAGTTTCAAGGATGCTCGTTTTCGGATTAAGTTCTCGCCAGGACTGTAGATTGACTTGGAAGTCTGTAGTCTTGTTGTGGTCCAAGTATAAACCATGTGGATTCAAGGGCGTTAGGTGCGACGGCTACCAAAAACTCTTTGCAATCGGTCAGATAGTAACTGTAATTACTATGTAGTACTGTAAAGGATTTGTCAGTACTCATCTGTCAACGCCTCCCAGATGTCAACCTAAAAACGACCTTGGCGAATTAGGGACTCGGATAAAGGCGGCGGCGACCGCCGTTCCCATGTTCGCACATCTCAAAGGCGGATCTAGTCGCCTTTAGTGAGCGATGACATTCGTCAGAAGAAATCGTGGACAATTCGCTAATCGTGCGATTCAAATCCAAGCGGCGTTCTTCTGGCAAAACGTAGAAGTAATGGAAAAAGAGCCTCTTTTTCGGCTATCAATAACTATCAACACGGAATTTGTCTTTCAAGGCTAATTCTTCCAAAAAAATCCTTAGCAAACGTCATAGTCCCTTTCTCTATCTGGGAATAAATAGATTTTCAAAAATTTTAGTTAAATCCAGTCAATTGACTGGATTAATTCCTTTTCACTGGATAATTTCACGGTAAAACCCACCACGGAGACCAAACGGAGAAGGTGCCTTTCTCGTTTTTAATTTTATTTCATAATCTTTTTCCTTTTCCTTGCCTATCGTCGGAGTTTTGCTAGCAGGTTCCGTTCGTTCATTGAGGCATTCTGCTAGTGGAGTGTGCTGCATAAATATGCAAGTAAATTAAATAGGTCCACAGATGTAGTTCGGCTTAATACTTTCACGACAAATCTACTAATGGGACCAAATGAAAGTAGTACCTATCTCGTTCTTATTTTACTTTGCATTCTTTTCTTTTTCTTTGTCAATCGTTGGAGAGATACTAACAGGTTTTGCTCTTCCATGGAGTCACACTGTTAATGCAGTGTGTTGAACAAACGGGACAGCAAAAGGAATGGCTGTAGGCAATTTAGGGCCTAATTAGTGACTTCTAATTAGGTAATGAGGTTAGTAAGGTGCTTCTGGAACTGTCAGAGCTCTACATATTTGACTCTGATATCCTTCTGCTCCTTTCTATCCTTATTCTTTCTTCTTTCCTGAATATTTGCGAATTCTCTCTTAATCGGACTTAATATCAGCTACTTGGTTATTTACTCCTATTTTAAGTAACTGAGTCGATCACTAAATAAATTAATGTAGCTTCTTCTGTTGGAACCTACTCGGGCTGTGTTCAAAGATAAGATCATGGTGATTGTCTGGACTCATTTAGCCTGAATCACATCCATCAAATAACTGAAAAAATTGCTGTTAAAAATGCCAAGTTTCCTAGATTTTAGTCTAGAGTTCTGAGCGAAGGGCGTCAGGAACCTGCCTCTGCGATAAGAATCGTAGGTCAAGCTTGGCTTAAGGAGCAAGGTGGAATTAAGTACAACTTTGAACATTCTTTGGATGTAGATGCAGATTTGTAGATGACATGCAACAGCGATGGTGATGTATATAGTGCTTGTATAATAATTGTAATAGAGATGTACAAAAAACGCTGAGTGCCAGATTTGAGACTGAAAGATCTAGAAAAATGTAAGATTTTGATCTAGGAAATCACAAGTGTTAGTGGCACTAATTGAAGTAAAGTGCCCGTAAATGTCAAGATTAGAAAAAGAGTTCCACCTACTATTCCAAGACACCTGCTGAACATTTGGTCATCGTGTCTGATTGCCACAAATTTCACGTAATCTACGAAGTACGCAGTGTTCAAGAAAATTTCTGGATGAGTTACGAGGGATTTGTGGGATAATGTCATAAATTCAGGATAATGCAACCTGCAAGAATTTTGCCTATAAATCGAAGAAGAGTATCTTAGTGTCGCTGTGAATCCTAACTCTTATGCTAAATATTTTCTAAGCAAAAAGGCGATCTTTTTATGTCACATTGTGTCGTTGCACGGGTCATATGCAATATTTACTCCTAGTTTCTACAGATACTCGAGGTATTTTGTCAAAAAAAAAAAAACTCCTTCAGTCCTCTAGCCCTTTACGTATGTATAATACTTTTAGCTGACTTGTCTGTGTATTAAATAAATCTACTTATCAACATACATTCTTTTCGCAGTCCCATAAATTCTGTCAGATTTCCTCACCTAGCCACACCACTCAATTTCGCAGACCTCCTCGATGTCCTTAAATGAACTCATAAGGTCACCACCCTCTTCGCTGCTCGTTGCGTACGTTTTATGTGAGCACCGGCCACGTAGCTACAATAAATTGCTGCTGGTAACGTGCATGTTAACGAGCGCCATCAGGCGGTCACGCCCCTTGGGGCACTCAGCAGGTGGTTTTTGGCGCACCGCCAGCTGTTATTAATTAACCGGCTCTGCGGCCCGGCCCGGGTTACGGTGTCAAAATATGATCTGC
>JARK01001368.1:510477-531414 GCA_000688135.1 Ancylostoma ceylanicum | reverse complement strand
GGGGGGGGGGGGGGGGGGAGGAGATGGTGTTCGAAAGATCAGTATATTGTTAGATAATGGGCTAAGTGACCGTAAGGAGGTGGTTAACTAGTGGTTAGAGAATTTTTACAATTAAAGGATCAAATATCTGGGAAAAACAGGGGTTAAAACTTTGGGAAATAACTACAGTAACCATTGCAGCTTCTTATTTTCGCTTTGTCTAGCTGTACTTTGCTTCATTTGCTTCAAACGACGGTAGTTGAGCTATCGTGCGTATTTCCCGCTTTTCTCACCTCCCTCTCCATTTGCTGTGCACTTTCTTGCGCTCCTTTTCAATCTGGCACCTGTCCAACCATCGCCCCTAGTAGAACAAACTGCACTTACAGCCGCTCTTGAAAAGATAGACGGATTCCGTGACTACAGAATCGTGGCAGGACCTGAACGAGGGGTGCGGAGAGAGTGGAGGCGGCCAAGACGTACGCCGCAACGCGACCGCGCCGCACGTGTATGCTTCTTCAGTCCGAGTAGGTCCTTCGAATTCAACGTATTGATTGACATCAATGGCTACCTCCTTACAGGCTGTCGGTTCCGATGGCATCCACCTGGTCCCATCCGAGCTTATAAAACTGGTGTATTTGTCCCCGGTGCTGCACATGCAGTGGGCGTCAATGGCGGTGACCCGTCTGCAGCATCGAAAAGCACGTAGCGCGGCCGCGCCGCTCACGATGGAATCGTCGCCGCGGTGGCGAATCTGGGTTTTCTTGATATTTATTCATCACATTTGACGGCAACTAATAAGAAAACTAACTGATGTCAAGAAAACCCGATAATTTGATGTCCCGGAGGGGGTTACTGCTGGAACAGCGCGGTCGCGCCGCGTGCTTTTCATGGCCGCAGACGGGTCATCGTCATCGACGCCCAGTGTACATACTCTTGAATGCAGCAGCCGCGACGCGCAGATGAATCGACCAATCACAGCCTAGCAGCGTACCTCTTGTCACGCAGAAGCCCGGAGAGAGCATGCCTCAAGCGAGGGGTCAAGTGGGTGCTGACGTGATTTTGCAGCCGCGACGCGATGAAACCGCAGGCGCAATCCGTCTATCTTTTTGAAACTGCAGCTGGCGTGCCCATACTGAATGGGCAGAAAAAACAGAACAAAAATGATCTTGATTTTTAATTTTTAAATTTATTTACTTATTCATTCATTCATATTTCGGAGACACGCGAAATTGCACAACGCTAACTTAAAGATTCATTGCCTTTGTTCATTGGCGTACAATACGCGCGCACACTACCCTACCGTAACAACATATCATTTATGCACGACTGTTGGTTTTATGATCGATTATTGAGGCGATAAATTTCGTGTGCTGGTCGTAAATTTGCGTCATGACAAGTGGTCAGCACCAGAAGTGGCATTATCATATAACAGCCATAACTGACAAGGGAAGCTAGTCATAAGTCAATTTGTCTTCGCGAAATCGGCACCTGTTCCAGTGCGTTTTGGCAGGGGGGGGGGTGCAATTTTCACTGAATCGTCTCTGCTTTTTTTTTCTGTCTGCCTTTGTGTTTTCCTTGAAATCCTGGAGTTGAAATGATCGGTACTTTTTTAGAGGACGCCTCTCTCAGGATAATGGACCTGGAAGTGGTAATTCCATACATTCTCAGCCAAAAATTTATCCCAATTCAACAAGTGCAACGATCCTCATTTGGCGCGAATTCAATTTGTCCGGCATCGGCTTGAATTGTTTGACGAAGGTGTGCAGGGCGCGCGCGAAAAAGGGCATCAATTATAGCGTGTCGCTGACGTTTCGACGATCGAACTTGCGAATTCCTGTTGATATATGGCCTTCTTTTCCCCGGATACTGTACCCGAACCCTTCAAACTAGCGCTAAAATGAAAGCGCTACCCATGGTACGCTTAACCAGACTCCTTGGACTACAAATTAGGTCACCCCTTCCGTCTGCTCGCGCACCCTAAGCACTGCCGACTGCACGGCTCATTGGTTGCAGGAATTGGCGCAGTGCCAGCGTCCAGTGTTTTCATTCAGGATTTGCTAACCGGTTTGAATTCCTAGCTATTGTGTACTTTACACTGTGAATAACAAGCCGCTGCGTATACAAATTCAAATCACATCGCACACGTTACGCGTGCGACCGATTCAAACAGCCGAGAGATTTGAATTAGATGCACTAAGCGCGATTTGGCGCAGTGCCAGGGATTGACTCTGGGATTATGTGCAATTGTGGAAAGATGTCTCAGAGAGACTTGGTACGATCCACTCGGGAGCTTAGTCTGAAAGTTCTTCTTATAAGACCACAAGTTTTAAAACTTTTTTTTGCTGCGGTATGCCTTCCTTGTACGGAATACCTTGAGCCCATCTGATAAATAAATAAATAAAATTACATAAAATAAAATAAAAAGGAAACCAAAGACCAAGAAGGCTAAGTATTTTTTTTTCACAATTAAACGTGTTCACATACGTGAATACTAGTTTGCTTTCTGTAAAATCAATTTTTTCCAGGGATGTCTAGGAGATCACTTCTAATTTTTGGAATCACGTGAATTAATTTTATGGCTAGAAACGTGTAGATCATAATTGCCTTTTACTATTCATATATTTCTTCCCTGCAAACTCGCAGATGAACTTTTCTTAGAATTTCCTGAGAAATCCTGGGCTTATGCCAAGAGGAAAAATATGTAAAAAGGAGAAAATTTGAATAATTTACTCCAACAGATAAGGCTTTTTCTCATTATTTCTCAGAACAGCCCTTCTCACTCACCACTGTTCGTCATAAACAAAGATGGTGGCGGAAAAAAGTGGATTCTTCTAAACCAGGATGGCTGAATCTTTTGAAATAAGGTCACAAAAAATTGAGTCTAAATGGGTGGGAGCAGGTTCTTAAGGGAACGACAATATGTAGAATTGTAGCATGGGATCATGGTTTTGTAGGATTCTGGGATTTTGTGAAATTCGCACATCAATTTTCGAATGGAGGATCAGTAGTGCTCGGGAGTTTTCGTATGGAAAAATATACAAAAAGAATGCTGCTGTGGAGAGAATCACAGGCAAAGACTATTGCAGGTGTAAATAAGATAATAGTCCCTCAGTATAAATACACAGTTTGGGAGCAATTTCTCTCGTAAGAAATTTCAAAAGGAATAGCAATTTCTCTCGTTGGTAAAATTGCTTTCTTCTAAAGAAAAGAATTGGTACGATATTATAAAATCCGGTGCAAATGCTAGACAGATTCTGGAAATAGCCCAAGATTCAATAGATTTTTTAAGTGATGAAAAACAGCTGCATGCGAAAATAAAAAATACGGTCAATCTCACAGCAAGATTTAAAAGTCCAGAGCCCAGTATTTTTGAATGTGAGCGCAAGCAGATGCAAGTACCCTAAGTGCCTGCTGGAACCGAACACTCCTCGGATTACCAAGGCCAAAGGCTCGTAAGCACCCTTAAAAATCTCCAGCTAAAAGCCGTGCCGATATCGCCGAGGCGGCGTTTTTTCGCCGAGTCGCCGTGGTCGGCATCAGTGAAATCGCGCGTCTCAGCGTTTTTCTGCGTCGCAGCTCAGGTAAAAACTCGCCGACTCACTATCGCGTCGTCTATCCGAGCAGTGGCCACGATATTCGGAGACTTTGAGCCGTTGCTCAGTATCCGTGCTTTTAAATGTTAGCCCTAGAGCTCCGCACGATGTACGGTATGTCATTAGCGTTTTTCTGTGCTGTTCGCGCTTACTCATCGCAGCGATTTATGGTGAGATGACATGCGCTGAAGAAAAAGCGGCGCATTCGCGCGATTCAAATGTCATGGGTGTTTGCTGGCGGTGCAGAATGGTTCGTGGGGGACACATTTTTTTTCTGAATGTGCAGTTCTAATGGAAACAAGGGGGCTTCAGGTTTTTGATTTCGCTCCAATATCTTTTTGGAATAGAATTCACATAGGTTTGAATTATACTCAAAGTCTTAGTTTATTTTATTGGAGTTTCTCCCCCTACCTCCATCACCTCGATTCTTTAATGTCTTCCAACTGGTCGGTATTTTAGTAACCGGTTTTCCTCTGATCGTTTTAGCGTTTAAGATATTCACCAACCAGATCATCGACTTTTTTCGAGGAATAAGGAGTTCAAAGCCAGCTAGAAATATTATTCCCATGGAGAAAACTCCAAGATGTTGTGAAGATGACCCAAGAGCTCCGAAGAAATCGCATTTTCGGTCTAGTTCAAGCCCCAGCACCGGTGAATGAAACTTAGTAGGTGATCTAGCTCCAAGTTTTACTTCTGCGAGATCTCATTTCTTCAACCGAGGCTAGTCAATGGTGCTATGATATTCATCCTGTTGTAAGGTCTTTCTCCTTCAATGAATGACTTCATTTCAGCGAAATATAAATTAATGGTAAGGTTGCAAAGATTCGGTAAAAATCATATGAGTAGGTAACCACTTGGAGATCCCACGTGAAGTTCTCTCCTATCCTAAGCTAGACTCGTGCACCTGCTCTTTCCAGGATTGAATGTTTCAAAGTTGGCAGTGTCCTCAAAATCAAATTAGCACTGCTTTGTCGATCTAGTCTTAGTTGCCTTCTTACTACTTTAATATCTCCTGCTCAAAGTACATATTTTACTTTACATTATATTTTTTCCATGTAGTTTCTTGGAATCCTTTACTTCTCCAAATCCTCAAAGCATTTACTATTGGATTGATCCAAAGGTCTTACACCAACATTTATTTTCCAATCCAGAATTTCTTGGCCTCGAATTCAAATTCTTTTGCAATAGATTGTGATAGAATGTTCTACTACTTCTCAGCTACGAAAATTGGCAGATCAGGCCCCATCCACGAAGAATAATGTTGTGATTGTCTCGAAAATAGGTCTAAAATTCGGTCGAGACTTTTGGACCATCCTGATATACTTATTTTGGTGAAGTCATAGACGACCTGTAAGAAGCCTAAAGGATGTCTGTCATTCAGAGTATCAATTCCATAGCCGTTGATTTGTTTATATGCCAGAATAAACTAATCTGCTCGTGTCCTTGCTTCCCTCCGGAAGCTCCAGAATCCACACCGATCGACCGAATATCGATCCATACCAGCAAATTGCTTGCAGCTTGCAAAGCCGCCTGTACTAATCATACTGGTATCCACGGCCTGTGTGCTTGCAGCACATCGATTGGTTTCGATCGATTTGCACTGTTTATACAGTGCTATGTGCGTGTGTGTCTGTGGCGCGGAACCATTAATTTATCGGTCAATGGTCATCGTGGGTCGGGTACGGAGGGGAAGGGGGGTTGCTACTGCTGCAGCAGCAGCGATGTTTGCCTGTGTGATTGGCGCGAAAATAAATGAGAAGGTTGGAAAATGTGGGTTTGCGGGGGTGGAGGAGGCGAAGAGGGGGGGGGGAGGATGAGCAGACTTTTGGGGAATACTCGAAATAAGGGAAATATTACGTTGTGTAGGGAATTTCCTGAGATTTTTCAAGAAATTCAGCATCCCTAGGACTTCTTGGTGGTTATCGTAGCCACTTCTTGCCAAGGTAGCATAATTACCCAATACTTCCGGTATTCCAACCCTACTCCATCCAAGACCATCAAGGATTCAAATAATCACAGCTTCTGGAGCTCCTGTTCTCTAACAAAGTGTTCCGGCCCGCAGTTTACCCCTTACCGCAGTCTACAGTACCCCTCAGCCAATCAGCTCCTCAGGAGATCACACAAATCGAAAACCCACCACTCATAAGCATATGCGAACGCACGCGCGCACTAGGATGCGCGCGAAAATCGGGCGTCCCCGTCGCCCCGCCCCCAGCGGCGACGGGGGCAGAGCGCGGACAAGCCGGCGCTCGACGACCGCCGCTGACCTGCTCGTGGATCGGCGGCATCCACGTGCGTCTTGCCTCTGGATATTCGTCGTTTTTGTCCTTGCTGTAGGCAGTTTAGGGCATAATTAATAAGTTGTAATTAGGTGGTAAGGTAATTAAGTGCTTTAGCAACCGGCTGAGCTCTACTTTTGTCAACTATACTATCTTTTCGCTACCTTTCATGTTTCTTTCTTTCTTCTTTCCTGGATCTTTGCGGATTCTCTCTTATTTGGACTTTACCACCTTGAAATACTTGGTCACTTATTCCTTACCCAAATAATTAAGTAGCTAGTAAATAACTTAATTTGGCTTCTTCTCTTGGAATCTTCTAGGGCTACGTTCGAGAACTAGATCATCGTGACCCTCTGGCTCCTTTTATCCTGAAATACATCCGGAAAATGGCTGAAAAATGGTTACGAAACCATCAAAATTATTTGTTATCACTGAATTTCACTTCTGTGTTGTTTCCAGGAGGACCTTATTCACTCAACCTACGAAACCTTACCCGTCTATGAATATAAAACGAATTGGGCAACCAAATTATCACTTCTTTAAATTGTTTTTTTCACTTTTTTGACAACATTTTTTCAATAAAATTTCTCCCATTGTTTTAGCCAATTATGGAAAGCAAATCATACCAAATTTTCCACCAATTTTCTGCCAATCTATCGCTTTCGTGCGGCCTATACATGGTGCAAGGATTAAATGATTATTTTAACCGCGAAAGTTGTCCTGTTCCGGATCAAATCCGTGGATTTGTGTGGGATATATTGCTTGAATTGCCAGTGGAATCGCGTTAATAAATATAAATCAATAGATATGGGTTAAATTCTGGGACAGAGATATTCAAAACTTGCGAAAATTTTACAGTACTGAAAGTAAAAGTACTGAAATTTAGCAAAATTTTACATTTACAAGATGAAATTTTACGTGATCGACGTACAACTTCCCGCAAATTCTTATGTTTTTCACAACATATTTCTTCCATATTTTCCACGTCCGAGCCTTAATTTTTCTTAAGTTACGCTTTGTTGCATGGAAAATCCAAGAGTTCCAGTACCTCATATTACTTCTAATCATGTCAAATGTCTCATGAATGGCATATGCAACTAGTTATTTAACTCGTAACTTTTCAAATGTGACATTGTCATGTTTTCTCCTCCTTCCTGGGTTTATTGTTACCCAATTTTTTTTACCCAAGGTGCGATTTCCTAGCATTGACAATTCTCAACAGGGTACTCCCAGCATAAAGAAGTTATACAGCTGTATTCCTAGTCTAGCTATGCTTCCCTGCAGTGGTAGGATTTGGCAACTTCTTCAGGAGCATTCAAAGCGTCCCGCCCTTCCAGAATGGACGAGTTTTCCGGAATAAATGTGATCTATCTCACTTTTCCTATGATTACTTGTTATCGCTAACTGAGATCAGTTGATCGGAGAAAGTGGGCTCGTTTTTACCAGGAAAACTTGTCCATCTTCTGAAAACTGGTAGATCACCGCCTTCCCGGAAACGTTCGTGAATCCTACCACAGCAGCGACTCCTGATCGCTGCGATTTTCGCGCGCGAATCGCGGCGAATGCGGTATTCGCCCGCGCAGCGCTTATCGTCGAGCATCTTCTTGGCGCCGCCGCCGCCGCCGACGCCGTGACGATTTGAACTCGACGCGTCCTCGCCTGTCGTTGACGTTCTCATGTCTAAAGTGACATGACATACCACTTGTAGCCACAGAGGTTTTCGGGTCGTATTTGAATTTTTCATTGGCATCTTGGTGCGGTAGGGGAGGTTACGGTAGCATTTTAGCAGCGTGATTGTGAAGATACTGTCTATATACGAGTGAATTTTCGAATCAAGCAGATTATGCAAATTAAATAAATAACAACTGGCATTGATAGGTATTTGAATAAGGATGAAATTCCCTGGAATTTTTCTATTTTTCCCCGTGGACTATGGATTATTCCGGAAATGCCAATTTTCCCTTGTAAATTTGAAAATTCAAAACCAGCGCGTTGTCCTGGGCGGCGTTGTCGACGATCAACGCGCTTTTTCCAGAATGACAGCAAAAACGCAATGCCACGCATTTATAACGAGACACCACGGTTGGCGCCCATGTTTTCCATGTACAGACGAAATTACGGCGATAATTTGAACACCCCTGCAACGTTTGAATCATTCGCTGATAAATCCACCACTTGAATGGAATACTGCTCTGATAAGTGTTTCTAATAGTGGAGTGCTCAAAAATCATCGATCAATATCTCATTCAATGGAAAGGTAACGATTCATTCTAAACAGTGGAGGTGGAAAATGAAAGGCAAGAGCTTTTTTTTAACATTATGCAAAGTTGTGGCTTATCTCTTCAGGGTCTGCTATTCCATAGATTTTCTGGCTCAATTGGAGTATTCGAGTTCCTTTTTCTTTTTGTGAATTTTTCCATTTCCCGTTTTTTTTCATTTTCACAGGTTCTCACATTTTAACGACAAGAAATTCACTGTTGATAATAATCAAGATGTTTTTTTCAGTTTTTTCCCTACCAGACTCTACGTACTTTATTGATTTCACTTGCCATGGAGTTAGTCCCCTCCCTCTTTTTGTTGAAGGAACATCATGAGTGAATTTAAATAAATAAAATAAATAGTACTAGATGGCGACTAACATTATCATTATCAGCACATAGTAGTTCTTCAAAGGCATTCAATTTTTTGAGAAACGAACCTATACTGGCCAAAGGGTTTATTATGTCAGTCTGGTAACTGGAGTTGGTAGGCACAATTTCGTTTTTGATAAAGTAAGGTTACACGGGAAGGTTGCTCTGATTTCTTTAATTTCCAGTTAAATTGGAAGTTGCGAAAATTCCTAATGCTCGTGACTTTCTAGTAGTTGATCTTTGATCTTCATTTATTTAATGTACCATTAAATAAATGTAATGTAACTAGTGTAGGTGAAGAAAAACAATCATAAGCCAAAACATAACTCATAAGTCAAAAGAGTCGGAGCTGATACTATCTCGGAGGTGCATGTTACTCCTTTTTTTTACTCGGTAGTCGGTTTCATCGAAGAAGATAGTTGGACAGATATTTTGAAAAAAAAGAGCGCGGGAAAGTGTGCAGTGTTAGGAAGGAGAAGGGAGGGAATTCCCTGTTAGACCGTTGAGATCTTAAATTTTTTTACTGTTTTTAAGCTATCACCGCTGTTTTGTTATATTTTGCGTGGGTACGCAACAGTTGCGATTCGTTCAGCACCGCAATCAAACTGATCTTAACTATTTGGAAAATTGATAGTCGTCTGTCCTGTACTGAAATGGATTCCTTGCATATTTTTGCATCTTTACAGTTCGTGGTTTTAATAGGAGTTATAGGACTTACGATCAGTTATAGGCGGAACTGCGATGCTGATGATACAAAGGCCTACATCCCGAGAAATTCACAGGTTACCAACCCAAAATGGGATTAGTATGTTGACCTTGACCCTGTGGATCTCCCGTAGGTCATCTCATATTTCAAATATGTTGATAACTGACTATGAACCTACTAGTTTTAGTGCTAAAATTTGCATTTACTCTTTGTTGAATGCTTAATGTTAGCATAGCAGTGGGAATATGTTTACTGATGTTGAAATACTTTTGATAGGGCTTTAATATTTAAATTTATACTAAACTGTGAAAGGTGCAAATGAGCTGTTGATATTAGGACTGTAAGACATATTTAGAACAGAATTACAAGTAATTTTATCTGCATCTCTACACCTGATATCATCCTGACTAGTGATCCATAACTTTTTCCGAGGTAAATTTCCTGTGACCTGGTCTAAAGCCTCCACAACTCCTATCTATGTACTTTATCCTAGACATCGACTCCGTCCAGGTTCCTCGAACGCCAAAGGCTGCTAACCCCTTTTCTTAAATAGTCGCTCACACCAGGTTTTCCAGAGTTCAAGTAGTGAGTGTTTGAATCTTCACTAACAAGTAATATAACCTGTGACACAAGTAGATTTTTTATATTGACTTTTATTATGATTTTTTTTATCTATTGAGCTCGTAGCATCCCCATTGCTTTGTTGCTTTCAGCATATTTTTTTCAAAATTGGCACGATATATCGACAATGCACTTGGAATCGACGCTCTAAGAGGCCATTATTTCTGGGGCACAATGGTTAATTCCTACATTTAAAGTGAGATGCCGATTTACAATGCTACCTTTCAAAATGAAGGAAATAAAAACAGAACTATAATAGCATTTTTGGGAAATTTCTGGATACTATACCAATGGAACGGTCTAGTTTTCCTGGAGCCTTATTAAACCTGCTAATAATAGTTGCCCTATGATTTCCCTGATAATCGCGTGTAGTACGGTATACGTACGATTTTCGCGCTTGTGCGCTTAACGCTGGCGCACTTCTGCAGGTGCTCGTCGACGGCAGCTAGCCGTGCGCGCTCTCTCCCGCTGTTACAATGAGCGTGTACGTGAATGGAGCGCGTTGACCCGTCTGGTGTTACGCAACTTCTTCGCCTTGTGCATCTTTTGTCACCCTACATTCTCTCCCACGTACTATTTCCCCTCCATATCGGCCTCACTCGCACTGTTTCCGCACTTTCTGGACATCGCTAGTTCCGTTTATACCCCATTGCATTGCCTTCTTCCTGGCTTTTTTCCATCGTTCGACAGCTGGGTGTCTCCAGGTATCTCCACGGTTGATCCTGAATTCATCCAGCATTTTCCAGGGTCCTCGTAATGTCGCAATGGGCGGCAATGCTAGAAGCAAACAAGGAGAACATCCCATACCCACTGGATGTTGTCATGCCTAAACCTACCGTATCAGAGGTCAGAGAGACGGTATTACCGGAGATCGGTGTGGATGTGGTTACTACGGTAGCGCATCCAGTGCTGCCATCATCACCACTGTCACAGAAATCGAATATTTCAGTTCAAAGTCAAGGTGGGTAGGAGTCATCACTCTTTGCCAGCTTTTTTTCCCTGAGAATTTACCCTCTTTGAAACATTTAGGTACACTAGTTATATTCGAAATTTATTTTCCTTTTAAATTTGCAAATTTTCCTAAAGTTAAAATAAGGTAAAGCTTTTGGAAATCATTTTTCTTTGAAATCAGTCATTTCCGCAGTTATTTTTATTCTAGATCCAGCTTTATTTATCCATTTATTTATTTATCCATTTATTTATTTATTTATTAGCACTAACTTTCCAATATCCATCTTAGAATTGTCTATACATAGATCTTATACCACAAAAAGAGTAATAATGAAAATCAAGCGATTCCATTCTGGGACCTTCTCAAATTTTGAGCAAACTCCCAGGAAAATCCTAGAGAAGAAGAATATGGACCTAAAGGTCATGATCATAATCTCCTCAACGGGCTCACAGCAAAAACTTCCGGAAAATTTCTTGTTTCAGCCATTATATAGGGATTTCTCCGCTAAGCATACTGTAACTTTTTGCCTACGGTAACGTACAGTAATCTGCAGTTGAATCTACCCGTTCATTTCTCCCTTTCTTCTTTGATTCATTGTTTGATCTCGATGTGGAATTGGTTACTGTAAATTACGCGCTTCCACCATAATAGCGACACATAGCAGTGAGGGTATTTTCGAAGTATCCGTAGATTAGGGTTTTTCCAGGAACACCAAGATTCATACAATTCTTGGAAATCATGAAAGCTTTCCTGTTTCATGCTCAGATTATGTGACTACGCTAAGCACTGGTTTCTTTTGATAGAGGAAGGTTCCTGACTAGAATAGTTCCACGGTATTTTAAGGGTCAAATATGTGTACTGCTACAGTAGATAAAGTACATGTATTGAGTGTAGTACTTCATTTGAAGGAAATTAGGAGCTGTAGATGTAGAACTCAAATATTCGACTGTTTCGAAAAATTGCTACAAAATGTCTGCCAAATCGCTGTGCCATATTTGAAAACGTATATGTCTCCAAACTAGCTGATAAGCGTTATCTAAAACCATATGTTATGGCGATCGGGCGAACTCCGCAGAGATATCATAATCCAGGGAGGACACAGGTGGAGAAGAGGCCGGACAGAACGCCCGCCTATCAAAGACGCAGCCCAGAAGACGCTTATCACCGCTTTAGCCATGGGTCAGCCAGATACGAGCGAAAGAAGCCGCGAAACGTCAATGTGTGTTGCAACGCAATCGGATTCGCCGGCGATCAATTTGAATTTCGCGCCTGTGACGAGAGTGCGAATAGATAAGCGCAAGGCGCGTAAATCCTCGCATCGCTTGGTCACCAGCGAGAAGAAACATTCATGCGAAGGCTAGCGAAAGCGTCTGAGGGGGTTTGAATGGTCGCGACTTTGTTGTTGGACAGGTTCTTGACCTACCGCGATGTTCTCGAAATTGCAGTTTTTTTTCCAAAATTTATAGAGTTTGTGTAGGGCATGCGGCCGGGAAATAACCGGTATTCATAAAAAAAACTCAAGCGGAGAAAGCCGCATCAACCCGCAATTCAAGTGATGTTCCCCCATTTTTGGGCCATATGACAACACCTAGGAAATTTTGCGGAATGACGGTTCTAGCCGTATCCAGGATCGCATGAATCATTGAGTTTACCTAAAGTAAACCTATCAACAGCACAAAAAGTTGGCTACCAATATCACGGGCGTCAGCACTTTTACCCTGGTTAATCTCAGTGATACATCTAGACCCTTATTTCAACGCGATATTGCGAGTTTGGTCTTAGTAGAGCGTTGTGAGATGAATAGAGGTTCAGCTGAAAACGTTTGGAACAGACGATAAATATAACGGAGAGCAAGATACTGAAGGATTCTTCCTAAAAATTCTGGATTTGTTCTTGAAATTCATGGATTTCTGACCTACAATTAGAAAGTGGTGCCGACAGCTCTAAGATTTCCAGAAGAATGCCAAACAAAATTTAACTTGAAATTCCATTTCTTCAAAATCATTTACCATTTCTCTAAAAAACATATGCTAGAGGTTGAAGGAAAATTAGCATATTTCTTGTCGAGGAAGTCAATTTATTAGTGCTCTAAGAAAATCACCGGTTATCATAGCATACATGCGTGGACACTGTAACCATAGCTTTGAACTAGCCCTAAACGAATTGTCGCGCGCTATACTCCGCTGCAGTTTGTGCCCTTTTTCCCACATTCCGCTTCCTCCACCTTTACTCTACGCGGTGTCAGCTGGCGCGTCGTTGGGTGGGTCGTACGTACTATCAGGCTTGCTTCATGGAATAGCTTTGTACATAAATAACGTGAGTGAGTGGGTCAATAATCTGTAACTCAGAAAATTTCAGTAGATACTGCAGTTCCGCTTACGATATGAGTGTGATATAAATTCAAATTAAAATTTACGTTTGATTTCAATCTTTCTTGGTTTTCTAAGGCTTATCTTACAGTATTTATTACATTTTCAAGGGTATAGGTCATCATGAGGCGAAACAGGGCGGGGCGACGTTTCTGTGATTGGACCCCACTTTGAATGGACCAATAACAGGAACATGCCCGGCCTCCTTTTGCCTCATGAAGACCCACACCCCATTTTCAACTACTAATTTTGTCTCTAATTAAGAAATATCCAGCGCAGATGGTCACACATATTGTTTCAGAATCAGTATCGGACTCGCCGCACGTGTTCAGCATGGCGGCATCGTCACGACGAGAGTCCAGCGATGAACTGGATGTTGAGAGCGAGGATGGTGAGGTGACGTCGCGCAAGGAAAAGAGCCTTGGACTATTGTGTCAACGGTACTGACCATTAGGAATTGTTGGTTACGATTGGTGTAGATCAAAATAAAACAATTCCTTCTAGGTTTCTCATTGCAATGAACGAAGAGACACGGACATCTATGACACGGGAGGTTCACTTGGAAACTGTGGCCAGGAAAATGAGTAAGGAAGCTTTCCTCAAGTTGCCTAGAACTGCGATTTGGTGACATCACGGCCCGCATGTGATTTCAGACGTGGAAAAACGCCGTATTTATGACATTGTAAACGTGATGGAAGCGTTGGATGCGATGAGCAAGACGAACAAGTCCTACTACAGGTGGCACGGCCTAGAAGGATTACCAAAACTCATGGCTGATCTGCAGGTACTGTTGCAGCACCTACGCTAGTCCCGGGCCCTGCCAAGAGTTAAATGATAAGTTTTCCAGAAAGAAGCCGTTGAAGAGCGATTACCTGAGCGGGTACTACGGGTGGAACAAGCCATGTGCTCATTTACTGAGCTGTCACCAGGTAGTCGCAAGGCTGGCACGAAAGAAATTGTCGGTGAGTTAAAACGACTAACATTATTTCCAGAAATTGTTTTCTCTGCATGACGAGTGTGAGAGCAGAACAAGCGTTTTACTGCACGTCTAAATTTGCTATTTGACAGACTTTCGTCGGATTTTTTTTAGCACTTCGGCATGTTTTAGTCGCGGGCTAGATTTTTTACAACGCAGCCTCGCCTACCTCCTGGTCTACCTAATGAACAAGTTGAAGGTTTTAGTCTGGTCAGCAAACCACCTTAGGGCAATTTCTGCGCGAAAATTCAAGTGTTTTGCCTGTAGCTGAACAAGAGACACCTAACCAAACGACTGCGATCTGCGCACAATGGGCGTCGATGGCAGTATCCCTTGCTTGGCTTCAAAAAGCACGCGACGCGACCGCGCCGCTTGAGCAGCAGTCCTCTCCGGGACAACAAACCAAGGGGTTCCCTTGATAGTTTGTTAGTTTTTTTCTAAACGTTTCTTTAACATTAAATATGACGAACAACTATCAAGAAAACCCAGATTCGCCACTGCGGCGACGATTCCATCGTGAACGGCGCGGTCGTGTGGCGTGCTTTTCGAGGCGGCGGAAAGGCCACCGTCATCGACGTCCACTGTATATGACTATCGGGCATTGCGCCGCTATTTAACTTTCGCGGACATAATGTCTTAAAAATTTTTTTCTAGCTGAACCCTTGCATAGGGGTGGGGTTACTAGAGGAAATCGTAGAGTTCCTTTTTTCCAAGGTTTTTGCCTTTCACTTCATGTTTTCTCATTTAGTTTGAAAACAAGCCCACTTTTATAATCTTTCCATTTCAGGCACCTTGATTGGTGAAGATGACGCATCATCGTCAAATCAATCATATGATCTTAGTCACTCATCACAGATTAGCGAGGTATGTTGAGTTACTCATTTCGGCAACACTGTTTTTCCTTTTTTTTCTTCCCTTGCTGGAATTGATTTTTCCTAATCTGATGTATTTCTGTCTGAGAAAAGGCTCTGTTATGAGTAACGCGATTGTTTAGAAGTTACTACGTACATAATATTTTCACTTTCGCTTTTCAGAAGCGATCAAGAGTGGATGGCCGTGATCGGCAGGGACGGAACTCGCTTGCTCAGCTTTGCAGGCGATTTCTCATGGTCCTTCTGAGTAATCCAGTGAGTTTTGTTTTATTGGGTCTTGTCAGGCTTGTTTCTTCTGTACCTATGCCTTAAATTACTACTTCAGAAGAATACAAGACGGGTAAGCTTGGACGTAGCTAGCACAGTACTTATTAAGGATCCAGAAACGGAAGGTTTTGAACCACCCAGTCGAAGTAAGTATTTATGCCTTGAAAATGTGCTGTGATTTCTTTCCGTTCTCTTTATATGCCGATACTATGACTTTCGTTCATTATACGCTAATTTACTGTCCAGTATGTTCCATAAAATCTCCTGAAAAGTTTTGCAAAGTCATCGTCAGCTATTTTCCTTGAGGCTATAGCCAGCCTGGAGGGTCACACCTGACGTAGACTAATTCTTCGGCTTGTATCCTTGTTTTTCCTTTGAACAACAGGGTTTCATCCGAAGTACACTATACTCGCAGAAAGTAATATACACTTAGTCTTTACTGAATTCACGTCTATCTTTCAAATGTCGCTGTTTTTATTGCCTTACGTGCAAAATGCATATCATTTTTATCTTCTATTTGTATATTTGATACCGATTTCAGTTCATTTTTCGTTTTTTGCAGTTTTTCACCCTTAATTTCTCATATTGCAATCGAAAATATTTCCAGGTCGGTGTCGTAGACTATACGACATAGCCAATGTTCTAGTCGCTCTTGGGCTGATAAAGAAGGTCCACTACCTATTTGGTACCAAGAAAATACCATTGTTCGTCTATTGCGGGCCGGAACCAGATGGTTCGTTTCTACAGAATTCTCAAACTCTTTGCTTCACTCTCAAATATTTTGATATCTGTTTCAGAAAACTCCAAATTCGATGTGAACGCTTGTATTGAGCGGCTTTTGGCATCCAGTGCTTCGACACCGCTTACACCGCAAATGAAGGTGTGGAAAGATTTTCATAATTTTAATGTGTTTTAATGACGGCTTTTTGAGTTTTTGTTCTCTCCGCCTCATTTGAGCAACTTTCTCGTTCCCGGCTTTTTTTTTGGCAATTTTTGAGTGGTGAAAGTAATCCCGAAAGTAATCACATTAATGAGACACTTTGAACAGTAGTGTTGTAACCGTTTTTCTTTTGAATTTTTTTCCA
This sequence comes from Ancylostoma ceylanicum, assembly GCA_000688135.1. NCBI lineage: Eukaryota > Metazoa > Nematoda > Chromadorea > Rhabditida > Ancylostomatidae > Ancylostoma > Ancylostoma ceylanicum. Next base: position 515,085 of record JARK01001368.1, on the reverse strand, counting down.
CATTGCTATGAAAATACTTCTCTGTACCCATAACTTCTTCAATGTCATGATTCCAGGCAACTACAGCTGCAATGCAGCAGTCTTTATCACTAGGGAAAAGAAGTAATTCTGAAGCTAACCTTCGTGTTCCAGTCACTCACAAAATGCCACGATTGAAGTAGGTTTCGACTATATTTGAGATTATATTTCAGATCGATTTTTATTCAAAAAAAAAAAAACTCCGAGAATGCGAAACCACTAAGATGTTGCGTTTCTAGATCGGAAGACTTTGTGAGTCAAGCATCTTCGTCTCTGATGATGTTTGCTGAATTGGCAGCTGAGCGCCTTCGTCAGGAGACGGAGCTACGTCAGCGAGCTTCCTCAGGTCCAGCGGAAGTTGCTGGAACCTCATCATCAACGAAAGAATCGGCTGTTCCATTGGTTCGATCAAACAGTGGTCATGCTTTACCTAGACCGCAGGCGCAGGTGAGAAAGTTTCCTTTGTCTTCCAATTGTTGTTAGATTTACAATTTCATAATTTTTTCTATTCTTGACGAGATTTCCATCCAAGAAAAAAAAACGAGGAGTTTCAGCGTTCATTCGGCAACTTTTCGGTGTCTCCTCTGAGTTCACCAATAACTGGTGCAAGAAGGTATACTGTGAAGGTCGGGAACTCTTACCACATGTCTTCTTTGCCGTTGGCAGGACTGCAACCCATTGTTCTACCAACTACGGTAAGTTGGTTTTCTTTTCTCATAAGTTTGGAATTTCTTGTTATGTTTTGTAGTTGTTTTACGGATCTATTTCCTTGAATTTGGTACGTTTTACCCACAAGATCATAGCAAGGAATTTCGTTAAGATATAGTATGTCAAGCTCTTCAGTTGAATTCCCTTGTTTAGCCAGTATGGACACCAGCCGCCTTTCCTGATTTTATGCGATCGCCTGCCGGACTTGCTCGAACTAGCGGTCCATTAATTCCACAACCTATTAATAAGGTTCCTGTGGTGAGTGTGGTTTTTTGTCTCTTCTTTTTTCTATTCTTTTCTTTGTTCTGGCTACACGTTATTTTTTTTTTTAACTCAATGGTTTTGCACATTGTGAGGTGAGAGGGAAGAAGGGGGGAGGGCTTCATATACAGTGACATATGAACCTAATCAAAAATAACAAGGGCGCTCTTACTTTATTTATTTTATCCTCTCTATCATTTCCTCAGAAGGGCTGTGATGGTTTTGCTTCCGTACTAATTGTACGTTCTGTTTAGGTGCAACAGTCAAAACCTGCTGTAAAGCATGCTGTCACGAATATTCTGGGTGTCTCCAATAAAGTCAACATCGATCCATTGAACCATCGTAACTCTTCACCGTTTCAAGTGGTCAAGAAAGACAACAACATTTCGTAAGTTGCTTTCTTTGTAAGGGTTGCCCCACGAGTCATACACATTCACCATAAATTTCGGAGTGAAGTGACCCGTGATACCGTCAAATCGTCGACAACTCATCCGTCGCCCATAAATGGCGTTAATCGTGCGTAATGCGAACAAACATTACGTTTGATGTCGCGCTTTTGACCGTCCGAAGAGGACGCTGCGTCCCGCCTGCGCGTCGCTTGCGCAACGCCGTCGGCACGATCAGAACGTATTGTTTGCTGGTCTTATTTTCGCGCTCTGAGTGGAAACTGTAGGAGTCGGAAGGTCGAGGCACAATGACATAAAGAGGATTGAAAATCGCATAGGAGAGGGGGGGGGGGGGCAGGCGGCTATGGCTTCTGAGATGAACGGCTCTGTTATGCGCATGGTTTCGATTTTTCGTCCCACTGGCAGTAACCACGTAATTAGTTAATTCCAATACTGGCACAGCATGAAGAAATTCCACTGTTGATCGAAGCCCATTTGCATTTTTTTGTTTGGAAATATATTGTTTCTCAAAACTAGAGACGAAAGAATTTTCTATTATTTGAACGCAGTGCTTCGCCAAATCTTTCTGCAACTAATCTCACTAGTATTTCGCTAAGGTACTAAGTTAACCCTATATTGGTATTGCAGATTCGAATTTGCCGCATAGTAATGCTATCAAGTACTTCTTTCTTCATTTTGCCAAATAGTATGGAAACTACGTTTTTTTATCATTGGCTCGTGTAAAATCACATGATTGAAGTTAAATTTTTATGGATCTTTTGCTTCACTCAGTTTTATGGCTTACATGGTAATTTTTACCTTGTTCATTGAAGAATATAGTTGATTCAAATAATCTCGTACCAGTTGGTTGGTTTTTCGAGATGCTACGATGATTTTCGCCACCGAATTTATTAGACGAATGGCAAAGGTGCTAATAATATTTCAAAAACCAGGATAGTTGACTATTTGAGCTAACTGTGAGACTAAACTGACCACCTCTTCGTTTTTCGTACCCTTTCCCTTTCGTATTTTTTCTCTAACATTTCTCCAAATGCCTCCTTGGTGAAACCGACCATAGTCAAGCTGCGGAGATTGAAATATTTTTCAGTCATGTTGCCTCCGCGTCATTTTCTAGAAATGTTGCTAGGGTCGATTTTCTAAGTTGCTTCCAGAAGTTTGCCATTTTTAAATTATATCTCTTTTACGTGGAACTATGAGAGAAAGTGTGAAGGGTTCTTAATATGAAAGTTTTTATTATGTGACGCATTATGGCAGGTTCAACCGAAATAATTTGTGAGTTAAGGGGGGGGGGGACAGTCTGCGCAATTAATAACGAGCGAAAAGAGCAGACAATGCATAAGTGGGCGGCGACATCAAAAACATTTGTGCCATCACCTTTCCGGCTGCACGGGCAGCCGGAAAGCATTGGCGGCTCGGCTCTTAGTCAGGTGACATCTCGTCAAAGTTCACAACCTTCTCTTGTTTTGTCAATCACCGGCCGATTTAGCGAACTGCTTAGGAGCGGCATCCGCTAAAAGGTTGAAAACTGTAAGCTTCACCTTTGAATGGAGCGGTGCGCCTTTCGTTTTTGAGCGCGCGGTGCCACTGCGGATCGCGGCGTCGATCGTATCTTGAAATAATAAATTGCAGCGAAAATGACAGCACCCACAAAAGACACCGTCGCAATGCGCGGCGGTAGTCTTTACGGAACTGGTGGGAGTTGGACGCGGCCGCTCATCATCCGTAAATCAAAGCAATGGTTACGGTAATTGATGCGAATATTCGCGGATGATTGATTTATGGGCAGCGACGTTTTTGCAAAAGATCATTGACGTGCCATATGTGCTCTCCTGTCGCAGAATGCTTCCTATGCTTTTTTTTTTCAGAAAACAACCATTTGGATCGTTGCATAACATTCCAAACAGCTACTGAACCGCTCAGTATTTTTGACGGCTGGAAAGTACCACATAGTTAGTCGGCTCCTTGGAAGTACAATTTTCATCCTTTTCCTTTTTTGTTCATGATATTTGAATTTTTATGGTCATTGCAGGATTTCCTATGTTTGTACGAGTCTTTTTAATCTTCAATATTTATCACGTCGTGTTTTAACTGCTTTACCAAATCGATTCAACCTGTTTAAGCTTTGGGTTCCAAACGACCTCTTTCTTTGAAATGTTCTCGGTATTTATAGGGTTTGATTTTTTTTTTGCATTTCTATTGTGTAAATATTCTTTCTATTCTTTTCTCGAATCTTTCTTTTTGAACTGTTGATGTTGTGACGTCGATATGATAGTGTGTTTTTACGTATCGACTTGTCTTTCTCTGTGTCGTTACACTCTGTGTTAAGTCGTGAATGTGCAAGTAATTGTGACTTGGAATTCTTAGAATGACGATAGCTGTGGTAATAAAACTAGTGGAGTTAATGGATTTAAACACAATGTTGACGACTATTTTACAGCGTTAGTTTTAAAGAAGCAACTGAATGTGGATTCCAAGGTGTAGAAATAGCCATTAATCATGGATAATTACGAGTTCCGTCATTTCTTGCTCACTTTTCGTTATATAGTATTTGGTCAGGACAGAAATAGACAATGATAGAAGGCTGGATTTAGAGGATTTCCGCTTCTTTACCCCACCCTTCCCACCTATAACTAACCCTAATAGGCGCAATTTCCTTGCCTCGCAGCAACAGAATCACAGTGGGACCTACTCAGCCCTCTCATTTGGAGCATTTCGCGGGTGTGGAGTCTGTCTATCCTTTCGAGAAGGACCATATGTACATATGGACCCGGATGCATAACTGAGATTATCCATTGTACATGTGGTAAAGTACAAAAATTTAGCATCTCTCTGACACCCATCAACTTGTTTACCCCCACGTGACATTCTCTATAACCACTTGCTGTTCATGGGTAATCAACCCCCTGGGTATCAAATTACCCATCCTTCCAATGATGCATCCTAACTTGGCATAGGGCGAGGCGGTGAGAGGGACTATTTGTCATCTCACCTCTTCTTCATCAATCTGGGGCTGCAGTCATCATTGAGATTACCCAGGGTAGACGTATTTGCATCCTTCAAATTTACCCATCGTCAGCGGAGTGTCAATACGATTACCCAGGTAATCTCAATGGTGCATGCAGGTCCTGAAATTCGAAGGGTGGCAACGCCATGAAGTCCATTACATCCGCTTTTAGCGTGGGCGGACGCAGAAAGTGGCCGAGGGGGGGGGGGG
>JARK01001368.1:481480-510317 GCA_000688135.1 Ancylostoma ceylanicum | reverse complement strand
GGGGGGGGGGGGGGCGTGGGAGAAGGTGGGGTCTCCACCACTTTGGGGACCCAAATGAAGGGTAAAAATAAGTAGTACAAAAAATAGTAAAAATAGTAATAGTACTAATATAATCTATACATTGAAGTAGTTAAGTATAATTATTTTTAAAAAAATATTAGTAAAAATGAACAATCAAAAGTAAGCGCGCACAAAGTTTTTATTTATTCGACAAGGAAAATTCGCACCCCCCGTGTCCGCCACTGATATTTAGTGGTGCTGTTACCACCCTCCCCCCTCCCCCCGTCACACCCCTACGCCTCCAACTGGTGTACGCCACCCTTGCACCGCTGTCCCTCAAGTGACATCGATTTTGATACGTATCGATTATCGGAAGCAGTGGTGACAGCGATGCTCCGCGCAAAAATCTACAAATATCTCAAAAATCGATAATCAATATCACTGGCGACAGCTACGCGAGCTGCCATACTCCTCGGGAAGTCTAGCGGCCGCCAGAAATAGAATAATTGTGGTATACGGATACAAAAGCCAGGATTCAACGTTTATGCACCATGAATTTGCCAAATCACCAGAAACTCGACGTAAATGAGTTGTTGAGAATTTTTCAATTTCTTGTGATGCTCCAATAATAAAATTTGTATGTTCTCATGAGAATAGACGGAAATGGACAGTACTGTAAGGAGATAACCAAGGCTGATAAATCGATCTACAGATCGTCGCGAAACAACTCTACAAACCGGTTGACACTTGAAAACTCTGAGAATGAGGGATAATACTAATACACGTCTACAAAGCTGCTCTAATGATAAAATGCAAAAAAATGGACGAGTTTTACGTCATTAGTCACATAAACTACGGGTAAACAAATTATATGGCAAGTACTGAGAAAATCATCGTTCAGAAAATGTTTCATGACCGCTTATAGCACGTGATCCGAGAAAAACTGAAAGGGTCATCGGGTTTGTATTAGGGCAATCAATTAAAATTAATTAAATCTGACACTATTTCTCTTTATTATTATGCTGAATTTTTTGCTCTGAAGGCTGAATGGGTCTTAATTTCCATAATTTTCAATGAAAAGAAATGGGAAAACTCTGAGGAAATTTCACTGATTGTCATGTTGCAGGATGAGGATGTGCTGTTTAGAACATATAGCATATGTAGGTCAAAGAAAATAGCTAAACGAATGGCTTAACAGCTCTAAATGCGATAATGCTAACGAGACTAAGGCTATTGCCGCAAGACATCCATAGCCGGGTTACGCTAGCGAGCCATATCCTTGCGGATTTCGGATCCTCGTGGCGGTATCGATCGATTTTTTAACAATCCTAATTCGCATATGCATCTGTACTGATCGGGTATCTCCAACAACGATTGTACGGCCAATTTCACATCTCCTTCGGATTGTCCGATAGTTCGTCGCATTATCTTAAATGGAGGTAATTAAGGTAATAATAAGGAAGTAATTAATAGTAGTCTATGACAAAAATACAGCAGCTGCATTGATGCAAATACATATGCTCTTCTTGAATTGTTTTCTTTCTTTTTTAGTACTGAAATGTCAATATTAAGCAGACTTTAACGATTAACGGATAAAAAATCTGGAAAAGAATCCGTTAGAGCGGTCCATGGTGGCAGTGACGGTCTAATTCTAAAATTTTGTGCAGTTTGACTGCGATCGAAGCGACTCCATCCAGGATGCCCTTATCCTTGTCTAGCTGATAGAGATCGCGGGGGACGTATTAAGTAGTGAACCCCGAACACTACGGGACTGGCCCTTAAACTTTGGATCTCCACCGGACTCGAACCAGCGACCGCCTGACTGGTAGTCGGACGCTCTACCGATTGAGCTATCACAGCATATTGTCGCGACAGGCACTATCCGAGATTTGCGAAAGTTTTTTTTGTGAGGTTTTGGAAGATGCAAAAACTCCGGCAATTGCGGGTCCCGAACTTGCCACCTACAGAGCGATGGTCGATTGCTCTACGTTTGCGCTATACACATATGTAGATGCTTTTCTGAATATGTAGCCAGAAAACGCGAGAAAAACTTAGGAACCTCCCGCTCCTCTTTTAACAGACACTGTATTTCAATAGTGATGCAACATATCAAAATGGAATGAGTTTATTTTCCTGGATAAGGAGGGTATGGTTTCGAATTCCATCAGAAATTGAATTCCCTCTCAGATGAGCAATGCGTTGGTGATTTCTCCGAAAAAGTATTGATAATGGGGTTCTCCAGTGCGCTGAACACGAATATGAGAAGCAATGTGACTAACAGTACCGATTCATTAATATAATTAATTTTTCCGTGATGCGCAAAGACTGGTAAAGAAAGTACATACTAGGGTCTTCAGACGCGCTGATGAGAAGCCGGAGCTACTAATTGAACACCCGGGCAGGGGTCGGATATTCCATTTTATAAAGTAACTAAAAAACATTGAGTAGATGCATTCGAAACCTTACATTTGATCCTGAAAAGTCGAAGATTTGAACTTGAAAAAGGAGCAATAGCGCTTTTGAGGACTGCTAAAAAGACCTGAGCTGCTTGCTTTTTCGAACATTCGAATGCTCGAGTGGCTTCTTGATTACTTAGTAAATCAACTGTATAATAAACCTTTGTCCCACACGTAAATTGGAGCATGAATCTTTCAGATGTTATGGGAAATAGCTCGTACCTCATGGAATTCAACGAAATGGAAATTATCCCACGGACGCTTCGGCAATGACTCGTCGAATACCTGTATAATGAGAAAATCCATGGAACTTTACTCGAACAGTGAAAATAATTTTTTCTGGAAAAATAAAGTAGAAAATCAAGAAACTAACCTTCATCATTTCCCAAGGTCCATCACCAACACCAACAACGATAATAGAGAGTGGGTACTGACAGGCTTGCACGATTGCTCGTCGAGTAGCACGTTCATTGGTCACTTGACCGTCGGCTATGATAACGAGGATGTGGTACTAAAAATAACACCATGTTTATTTACACAGTAGTTATGAAACTGTTTTTCTGCCCTTTTCAGGTATAACGCTCCAAATCTCTTCTAAATATTTACGTAGGTAGTACTAAAATACCTTGCAATGTTTCTACTAGAATGCAAAAAAAAAAAAACTAGAGAGTTCAAGCAGAATTGAGATGATGACTTGTTATGATTATACTTCAAAAATATCGAAGTTAAGATTATAGAATCTCAGATTTGCACAGGATATTGATTGAAGGGATGAACATAATTTGAGCATTCATAACAACTAATTTTACTAGAACGAGGCACAAGAAATAGGGAAAATCGCTTGAAAAAATCCAAAAAAATCCATAGAATGAGAGGCAAACTTTCAGGTCTTACCAAAAGTTTCATTATAAGAGCACTTACGTCATTCGAGGATTGACAAATTTCCATAGCTTGATAGATCAAAGGAGCGAAATTAGTCGGACCACTCAGATCTACCGTCGGTGTCACTTCGTTGTACACTCTGCAAAAGGGAATTTTACTGCAATAAACATGACATTTTACTATTATAAAAACGTAAGAAATGGTGAGTAAAACTAGACAAAGTGTAAACTGGAAGAAAATTTATGAAAGGGGCTTATGGAACCTTATGGAAGAAAATGAAAACTTTATGGAAGAAAACTGAGTGAAAATCTTCAGAGATAAAAAACGGATTAGGACGTGAAATATTAACCAGGTTCCCTCAAGTTATACATTTTCGCTTGTAGATTTCCATTTAACTAGCCTGATCTCTGCCAGTCCTACCGCTACTACTGTATACTGCAGTTTTTCTGGTTTATCCCCTCCATTGGCCGTTTTTCTACCAATCATAGACCCGATTAGGTGCGTACTTAGCCAATGTATAAATAAATGAATAAATAAATAAGTAAATAAATAAGCAAATGAATAAAAATTGGAGGAAAACTCACTTGAGTACTTCTTCGAGTGTTGTGCAATCCCCGTCTGGTTTCAGTGGAAAAACGCTCCAATCTCCCGTCTTAGCATCGCCGAACCCGTACACCGGGATGCGACCGGTACTGGCGAACGGGGCAAGGGTACGGCCAAGGATAGTGATTACCTAAATTTCACCAGACATTTTAATTCACTCTTCACCTTCCTGTAGAGTTATTGGGGAGCTTATCGTGAAGTGGGTAGCTATTCCTGATAAAGGATAAAGGATAAAGTGATCGGCGTTGATTAATCTCGTCATGTGGAAGTTACTCTTAATATAGAAAATATGTATGCTATTATATTACTGGGGTAAGAAGCGATTACGTGGGTCTTCAAAGGTGAAAAGAAACACCGAGAGGAAATCAAGGCAAAAACATCTTATGCCCTCGTTGACCAAAAAATTCCTGGACGAAACGAAAAGGGAACCAGACACCATTCCGAACGAACATGATGTCGTGATCGTTCGCATATAGGGTAACCAGCTGTTAGTTTCCTAGATAAAGAATTACGACCCCACCTGTTGATATGGATTCTTCACATTTGGGTGTATCGTGTGCAATGAACGTCCACCAAATGAGTCCTCTCCCTGATATTTGTTGCTGGCGGTGTAGTCAATACCTGAAAACCCAGTCGGCATAAGAAGATTGTTCAGGAATCTAGGAAGGGAACAGCTCCGTTGTTACATTAAAAAATTTTTTAAGAACATAGCACTCGAATTTTGGAAACTGTTCTCATCAATTAGCGCAGTATATACACGTACGAATAAAAAAATGAATAAATATCCACGGATATGTTCGCACTGATTGATACGTACAAAAAAAGATCTACCAAATAGGAGGGCAACTCTCGATTCTTTTTTTTTTGATTTCCATATTCTTAAAATCAATGCTAGCCATGGATTTTTGTCCCGGGTCTTTCCTAGAAAGGCTCCCCTAAAGTTACTCCTTTTTGGGCTATTCTGGGAACGACCTATTTGCTTTGAAGTTTTTGAATTCCTGCTAGAAGCAGTAGCACTTTCTCTAGTGTCAAACGGCCCTAAAACTCTGGACGTCCCCATATCAGTGCACATTCCTCATCAATGAGTTTAGCGTACGTTTGAATTGTGACGTAGTGCACTTAGGGGTTTTATGACAGCACGTGATTGCGTACACTATGAGGGTGAACGAGATTTCCTGACACACTGGCCACGAATTTCGGGGTACCATAATCTTTGTTAGTGGCTAAGGACCAGATCAGTCATTATTTGTCGAACATGTGTACTGCCTAGGTCTCCAATAGCAAAAAAAGAAAATTTTTGCTCAAATGAACATGAATATTACTAAAAATAGCTGCAATAATGTTAGAAAAACCGTCTATTCAAGAATGAACCAGGCTTTGCAGCACTTACCAAATATCATGTTGGTGTTCTCCAATCCAGCTCTTCGCATCGCATCCGACAGCGAATCCAAGCTGTTGATCGTCAGCAGGATCTCCTGCATCGACGTCACACCCATCACAGACAGCAACGAGGACTGCTTGCGCAGCTGAAAAAATGGTTTAGGCTTGAAACCTATAGGTATGGCTCAGCTCATGGAAAACCTGTGGAAAATTTAGAAAATTTTAGAAGGAAAAAAAACTGGCCGACACTGGCTGGATACGACCCATGCAATCAAGAATTTTCGGAAATGGTTGGGATTTTCAATGACTTTTTTATTTTCCATGAAATGAAATATGGAATGATTTTTAACATGATTTTTTTACGAAATATGAAATGATTTTTTTTAGTTAGAATGAGAGAAATCAACGATGTCCTTCAAGGCAACGGAGCCTAATTCCACAACTTTCCATGGATTCTGGTTACGAGATTACATTCCTGAGAGATTGGTACGATGAGTTTCATCTCGTGCTCAGAAAAATAGCATTATTACAATGAAAATTTCTCAAGGAATGAACACTAAAAATGAAGATAATGGGAGGAATTTTGGATGAATTTTCATTCTCTGGAACTATGTGTAGGATTACGAGAAAAATAGAGGAACTGGGTACGGGTGAGTGCTTGCATACCTGGAGTCTAGAATATATTTAGATATGATCGAAGGCAAAACAATTTCAAGAACTTGCTTACGAAACAGAAATATTTAATGGTGTCCCGATGACGCCACTGGCTTTGTAAAGTTGAGCGTTTCCACGTTTAATCCACATAGGAAGCGCTACACCACTTCTCAGGGGTTTACTTCAATTTTATGTTAGCGGTGGCGGTGATCCCAGCAATATCTCGCTTATGCACCCCTCCCCACGCCCCCTACGTTTCTTCCTAAGCTGCGTTCCAAATTCTGGACAAAATGAGCATGCAGACATCATTTTAGGGTAACAAAATCCACCGTGAGTCATGAGCATCTTTATAAAGATAAAAGTTCGATCCAAAGGAGAAGGCAGAGTTCCGAATGTATTCCCATGTCCTATTGATGCCTTTTAAAATCTTTTTTGGAGGATCATTGAGTGTATTTACATAAATAAATAAACAAACAAATACGGGATCTCCATTCATGATAGGTGATAAGGCCTCATTTCTACTATGGGGGTGGTAGTCCCTTTACCGAGACCCTCTCCCATGATCGGAACAAAATATGTTAGTCAAAATGTTTCAGAGGTTGGATGACCAACTTAATCCTACGCGGACGAAACCGTCTAGTCTAATTATCTTTCACAGCACTAAGGCGCAGACAAAAATGACTGGATACCAGAATACACTCACGTAACGTTCACGAATTGCTCGTTTACACTTGTAGTAATAGCGTCCGCAGCAGGAATACTTTAATTTATCCATGCTGGCAGCGGGAAGAGTAGCCCCTCGAGCACTGCGGCAGTGGAAAGAACGATGTTTTCGAGTTGGGTTCGAGTTGTCGGCACATGCCACAGATGATAACACGTTATCAATGTGGAATCTCAAAATGCCTCACACGTCCGCCACATTTATGGCCCTCGAATTTGTACAGCGGCATCGTTTCAGCCCCACTTCGAACAGGAAATGGACTCGTAAAGGTGATAAGTTCCACGCCAACGCTGCGATACGAGTAAGTTCGAGTTGCGGCGTGGCCTTTGTTCGGAGATAAAAATTGCCGAAAAGGTTTCGGAACATTGAGAGAGTTCTTGTAAGACGCCTCTACGGAAAAGTGGCTGGGCTAAAAATATTTTAGACCCGAAAGGAATATCTTAGTTGCGGGGCTTTTTTTCTTCTGAAGTTTTTTTTCCAGCGTCAAAGTTATTCACTGGCCGGTTATACCTTGTTTTTTTTTCAAGCATTATAAGAATGCCCTCCCGCGCCTAGATTGTGAAATGGATAACTTCTAACGAAGCTCAAATCCTGAGCCGCACGCAAAATTGAAATTACCCAGGGTAAACATGTGCACACTACATAAATTTTACCATAGTTACAACTGGTGTCAACACGTTTATCCTGGGTAACATCAATGATGCAATTAGGTTCTGAAGAGCTGAAAAAAAATGCTCCTGGGCCTGAATGCATCATTAAGATTACCTAGGGTAAACATGTGGACACCCCATAAATTTTATCGTTGTTACCACTGTCGCCAACACGTTTACCCTGGATAACATCAATGATGCAATCAGACTCTGAAGAGCTGGAAAAATTTGCTCCTAGGCCTGAATGCATCATTAAGATTACCTAGGGTAAATATTTGCACACCACATAAATTTTACCATTTCTACCACTGGCATCGACAAGCTCACCCGGGCATCATCAATAACGCAATAAGGTTCTAAAGAGCTGGGAAAAATTGCTCCTGGGCCTGAATGCATCATGCAGACTACCCAGGGTAATCGTATTGACGTCCTCGTCAACATGTTTACCTTGGGTAATCTCAATGATGCATGCGGTTTCTGGACCCAGTCCTATCACGAAGTCGTGCTACGAACGGCGTGGTTTACGAAAGGATAACTTTCATTTGATTTTGTTAAATAAAAAAATGAAAAATGATAAAAAAATAATATCAAATAAATACAATGTAAAGTTCTGTATTTTTGAAATGTTCTGTATTTCATGTCAAAGATCGCTTAATATCTATTATATATACGAAAATAAATATAACTTATTCAAGCAACCACCCTACCTTGGGGTAACCATCACTGCTACTTCGAGCGCTTCGACCTGACGCAAGCGAGGATGCACTCTGAGCCCGTGCAGTGGCTGAGGCGATATGAGGTGCCTGTAAAAAGGTTGTTAATAGCATACTAGACAAAAGAATAATATGCATAAGAAGATGTCTTGGAATGAAGACAAGCAGGCATTTGCAGCCGACGTCAAGTGATAGTTGACAGTCGCAACCTCTTTGCGGTTGTAATAGGGGGGACTGGGTCAATGACCCAGGCACCCGCAGTAAATACATCAAACATTGGCAAATTGGCTCGTGTGGGAAGGAGAGCGAAGAAATGGAAGTGCTGATTACTATAAACTGGTATTTGGACGATTTTTTAGAGAACTATTGTAGAAATTACTCGATCATTTGAATATTCGAATGATCTAGCGTGAAAGCAAAAATAAATCCGAGGAAGTTATCAAATGTCCCTCCACTTTCCAGAGCACAACAAGAAAAAGCGATAGAACATGGTGTAGGTTGAGGATATATATTTCAAGGTGGATCTCGAAATTTACATTGATTTCCAAAATGTTCACAAGCTTTTGAGCATTTTGTAAGTTGAAAAGGATATACAGTGGACGTCGATGGCGGTGGCTTTTCCGCCGCATCGAAAAGCACGCAGCGCGATCGCGCCGCTCAACAAGGAATCTTCTCTGGGAGAAACTATGGGGTTTTCCTGATAGTTAGTTAGTTTTCTTATTAGTTAACACCGAATGTGATGCGCAACTATCAAGAATACGCAGATTCGCCATTGTGGCGACAATTCTATCGTGAGCGGCGCGGTTGCGGCGAGTGCCTTTCAAGGCCGCGGAAAAGCCACCGCCATTGACGCCCACTATAAATTGATAGGCAGGGAAATAAACAAGTAAACAGACACAATTACTAGCTGTGTGAAGTTTAAAAAATGGAAAAAGAGCAGTGGACTCACCTTTGCCATAGCTGCTTGTTGGGCAGTTATGGGCTTCATATCTCGTAGCCGGTTCGCTTCTGCAAAAAAAATCCATGATTTATCGGAGAATAAACAAAAGCACAACGAGAGGATTCCATTACCCAGTGCTCCCTCAGCTGCTGCCCTGTCAAAGTACTCCTGCAGATTTTCGCTGTTCTCGCTCATCTGGTCGGGTGGAATCTCGACGGACTGGATTTCGGGAGCGTAGGTGATGTCGTCGTGCTCATCGTGTTCCACACGCTCGAACACCTGGTAAGAGGAAAATTATAAAAAAATCAAATTCAATTGAAAAAAAAGAGATTATCCCTCAGAGCGATGTTACCAAAACTTAATTTTAAGTTTAAATTGTTAAAATTGGAAAAAAAGGTATGTAGCTTTGAACAAACTTTGGCGTGGTGCGTTCACCTTTGAAAAGAAAATGATGGTGGAAAAGCAAAAAATGACATTTTTGGGGAAAAGATTGCAGAGAAAATGAATTGCAGAGAATTGCAGAGAGAGAGAGAGAGAGAGAGAGAGAGAGAGAGAGAGAGAGAGAGAGAGAAAGAGAGAGAAGAGAGAGAGAGAAATTTTAAAGAATAAATTTGAAAAAAAAAGACAAAAAATTATAGCGGAAGTCCTGTTGAAAGTTTTCAAATGAGTAACTATGGGCAGGTGAAACAAACCTCCATGGTTTTCACTTGATGACTGGTGGGATCGCCGGACGGTAATCGAACCTGCTGCTAAAAAGCGAAAAAATCAAGAAATAGTTTGCCTTGAAACCGATGGTGCAATAAGTTTTGGCCTATTAACACCTCAGGCTTTGGAAGGTAAAATTTTCGACATCAACAAAAAAAAATCCTGGAATTTTTTCATCGCAAGAGCTTGCGTGGGGCCATGAAACGTTATTTACTTTGAATTAGCAACGAATCCTTCACCAGTTATGCTCAGTAGATGCTTTTGTGAATTTTTTCAGCAGCTGTGTTTATAAATAACAAGAAAAATTAGTGTGTATGTATCGTGGAGAGGGAAGAAAGGGGCGTGGCCAGCTGACTTTGATTGGCATATTCGGGCCGCCCGTCACGCCCACCGGTTTGGCAGCGCTAGGCACAAATAGAAGTAGTTTCACAACTAGTTACGGAGTTAAGCATAAATAGACCACGTATTATGGGAATGGCACCGTTCGTATTCAAACAAATGGGCGTGACGAGTGACCCGAGTACACCAATCAGAGTCACCTGGCTGCGCCCCTTTTCCCCTCACAACGATACACACCCGAAAAATTTCTTTTCCAAAAAATATTTAACATGGAACATGCAGGCACAGTGTTAAGACGACGAAAAAATGGAAGTGAAATCATTGCAGCACGACGACTAGCACAGATCCTTACCTCGGGACGCCTGAGACTGCCCTGACTGCTCAGCATTTCTTCTTCTATAACGAAAGCACCAGCAGGTGCGGGACTCTAGATGAGCAGCTCTCGCAAGACAGCATTGTTACGTGATGTGTTCGCATAACCAGATATACACATAACCATGGAAGAGAAATCTAACAGCGAACCTCCTCTTGGTTACCCAAATACTCGAGCGCATCCGACACGTACATCTCAGCGTTCACAACGTTCTTCGGATCTTCGCGGCCGTCATCCTGGAACAGCTCATACTACTCGTACAAAGGGCTTGATAGTTTCCAGAAATATCTTAGGAGATCTTAGACATGGTTTGAAACGTTTGTGCTCCTACCGCAATATGGAATGCTTGTCCAGGAGGAGGAACTTGTTCAGGTCCGCCGAAAGCGAATGTTCCACCATCTATGAGCTCCTGCAATGATAACGATGAAGCTTAACGTCCATGCTTGAGCAATGCTTCCTGGAAATCTCGGAGACTCCATGAAGGATGTCACCGTTCAAGGGTAAATTGATTCTGGACCAGGTAACCATGTACGTAGTTCTAAGATTTCCCAAAAAGCTTGATAGAAACTTATGTCGATTGTTTGTTTGTCTATTTATTTATTTAACACAGTGATTAAAAAAAGCATTACTGCCTGCGAAATCTGCATCTCCTAGACCTTAGTCGCGTAACTTGAATGGATAAAAAATGGATAAAAGAAAAGGAAAGAAACTATACACCATGGGGACAGTTTTAGGATTGGTTCTGAGATTCGATGCTTTGACACACGGGTTGTGAATGAAGCACATTATTTTTCTATTATTTTGACCGACGTTTCGACTTCAGTCTTAGGATTGCTGCGTTGTAAATGTTCACCGCATCAGTATCGAATTTTGAGAATTTCTGAGAAAAATGGAGCAATCAAGGGAGGTCAAATCAAACTTGTAAACAAAAAAAAGAGTAGAAAACATTCTTGGCATAATAATGAATTACATTTTTGTTCACTGATACTGAAAAAGACGAGTTTTGCTGATATTTACTGGTTTTTACTCAAAAATTTTCAGGCACAGGAACATTCCTTACCTTCTGTGACTGGGGTAGAAGCTTGATATGCACACGATGCACATTACGTTCAGCTTCATCCAAAAGCTCTCTGGCGCTTGGCGATGGTGCGCCCTGCTGGAGAAAGGGCTTCACTTATTCAATTCCACTAAAGTTGCTAATTTCCTCTAGAATACCTGCGCATCCCTCGGGTGAACCACAACGGGTGGCGAGAATTGTGTGCTCGTTGGGAATTGCTGCGCTGCTTGGCCTTCTGGTCCAATATCAATTCCGAAGTCGTACTCTTTGTATAGATCCTGTAGTTACAATCATACATGGAGATATAGGTACATATACTTACAAACCTAAATATGCACAGCAATACTTAAATATTGAGAACTTATGGTATTCACTGCAATCACAACAGGCACACTGATTTGGTATTTTCAGTAGCACAGCAAGTGTCTTTTCAATGAACAACGCATCCACAGACGGATAAATTAACCGCAACTAGTGGGTTCTTGTCAGTGATTCAGTAAAACCGACTCTTCCAGTCATTACCATCCCTTTATAATTTTTGCTTGGATAGTGGATTCCCTGCTAGGAACAGAAATAAAGCCATAATGAGCAGGAGAAAGTGACTGGATTGGGGTAAAGCGCGGGAAATTCCAGCATTTTTGACCACAACTTTGACCGGATCCCCTGGGTGCCATAACGACGATCAACCGCTCTATCCACTGAGCCAGACGTACACTTTTCAGCAGTTCGCGCGATTCACTCACTAACCAACTTCTTTACCCATCTCAGAAACTTGTGGAAAAAAGTTGCCGAAAGCCTTCCTGGACTACCCGAAGGAGATCACGGGGAACGTCGTGCAGTGAACCCCGAACACTGCATCTCAGTAAGACAGAGATACTGCGCTTAACTTTGTATCTCCAACGGAGTGGAACCAGCGATGGGTACGGATTGTGATCCGCCGCTCTAACCACTGAACCATCAGGGCTACTTTTTAAGTGGGTGCTTGTTAGATAAGTGCGGCGGTCATACGGGTCGGCAGCATAGTATTTGCAAAAGTCTGCACCGGGCGGGAACCGAACCTTTGGTCAACAGAACGGCGAACAATCGCTCTATCCACTAGGCTACGCGTACACGGCTAATTACTCCAAAAACCAAGGAATACTTATAGATAACAAATATCTTGTTTTAAACGCTTAGCACGCTTCACACAAGCTCTACACGTTCTACAAAGCACCCCTGAATCACACTTCAGCGCACACTTTACCTGCAACTGCTTCGCCTCTTCAGGACTCATAGCTTTCTCATTGCGAGGAGGCATATCATAGATCGGATCCGCATGCACCTATTCAACGAAAAAGGGTTTTCGTGGAAAATACGCTCCCGAATGGTTTGATTTTCACGTCCAGGAAAGCTCAGACAGGGCTAAAAGAAGCACACAGAACAGGGTGCACACCTTGACGTAGTCGTCGCTGTCACCCGTGGTGTTGCGGTCAATAGAGCCGATTGGCGCTGGCACAGTTGGTGCAGCCCGTGGGTGCTGACCACCCTGTACGAAGTGCACGTCAGCTGCTGGAGCAGTGCCGTAATTGTCGAATCCATGCTAAAGTGACTCTATAGTGGATAGTTACGGGAGATTTTTTTTAGGTGAAATTGCATGCAAAACAAGAGATAGAATGAGAAGAAGATGGCAAGAAGTTATGAAAACTGTAAGAGAAAAGTGGGAAAAAAGAAAGGAAGTCTGGAAATAACCTAAAACATTAGAGCTGAGGATTTCTCAAGATTTTACCAGTAAGGATTAGGCTCTTCAACTTATGTTTGTTCAACTCTCACCAGAAATGTTAAACATTTAATGAAAGAAATGAGCTTTATCTTTCCCCAGTGAATATTTATCTATTCATTTTAACATCTATTTACTAAAATACACGCATGGTGGAGAAAAATCCTAATCAGCAACAAACACTACATGATCCCAACCAAATGTATGACAGATTTCAAGGTTTATTTATTTATTTGGTTTACAGATTCCTCCCCAATAAAAGTGAAAAAAACTCGACTGAAATTCGTGTCCTAGATCCACACCAAAAATTGCCATGTCTAATGCAGTCAGGGCCTGGATGCATAATTGAGATTACAGAGGGTAAGCATGCCGATGCCGGAGTTAGTGGTTGGTAAAATTGTGGTGTGTTGAGGCGCTTACCTTGGGTTATCACATTGCTGCATGTGGCCACAGGATTGGGTGGAGCTATTTGGCGGACCAACTTGACCCAACGCCCCTTCACCCCACAAACAACGCTATGTACTGTACCCGTTGTGGAGTATAGTACCTTAGTCGCTTTTGCCAGCAATAAGGACTCCAGCGCTAATCGATTTTGGGTGGAGCATCGCTGGCGTTTCCCACAGAAAATCGATACGCATCAAAATTTATGTCGCAGTGAGACCGCGACGCGGAGTATATACTCCATTCAGCGTTCGCAGGAGAGAAGAGAAAAATACATTAGGGATTCTTGTCTGTGGGCCCTTCCCCATTGTTTGAATAGCATGTACATCCCTTCAGTCTGTCAAATAAGCGCAAACATAAATGCCACAAACCTCAGTCCCATGGAAGTCGCTGATGTCGTAATCAGTCAGGTCAGAATCACGATAGCTGAATAGAACACTGGTATTTATTTGTTTGTTTATTTTTATTAATTGTGAGCACTGCATATCGAGCTCTAAGAAGAGTCAACAGCTTTATGAGGTTCTGCCACATAATATAAAATAAGCGGAAATGAAAAAAAATCCAAAACGGTAGCGGACCTTTCCCTTTTCACAGCTGGAGAAGCTTCCGCTATCTGTCCAATTTCCGTCAGCAACTTTCGTTCGAGACCATTCCTTTGGTTCGGGGCAGGGAAAGCGTTCGGTGGTCTCCTGAAGCATCAACATAGTCAATAGTTGGCTTTGAATAATGGTTTTGAAAAAAAAAATTTCTAGGAGCCATGAAAAAGATGTAAAATGGATGAACGGAAGATGATATATTAGTCCTAGCCAAAGATTTTTTTTTGAAAAAGCTCACAAAGAATCGTATATATTTGGAGGAGGGAACACCCACCTGTTGCCGCTCAATTCTCCTTCCTGAGTGGATCTACTAGGGTAAGAGATGTGTGAGGCGGGTAGCATTCCTGTTGATGTTAATTCCGATTCTTCGCCTCCAACCTGAATCCGAAAGTGCTACTGGTAGAAGTTTTCGAGGCTTAGGAAAGTCAGCAAGTCGGCTGCTTGGAAGGAATCATGAATGGCTCACTTCACGGTCCTGTAGTTTCGCTAATCGTTCGGCTTCCAGCCGTTCACGTTCAAGTTCCCACAATCGGAGAGCCTCTTCGTCTCTGGAAAAGATGAAATTTTGCAATGTGTTCCACCTAATGAAGGAAGAGTCCCTCAGCCATGTGTGGGAATGCTTTCTAAGGTCCAATGTAAAGTACATCTGATCCGAACAAGGTAATGGTTTCGAAAACAAGGTCTTGAAGGCGTACTCTCACCATAAGAATCGACGCTATGACTTCCACATGGTAAGGATCTTCAGGATATTCTCATCACAAAAGTATACAAGGTATATCAACAACTCACTCTCTGCTGATCTTCCTAAGTGGTGGTGATGGCATTTTCTGCTGATTGAACTGATTTATCACCCCGGCAGGCTGATAGCCCCTCTGGTCAAGAGGAGGGAGCTTCTCATTGAACCTTTGCGCTGCGTCCTGCGCATAGGCAGCTGCATTTTGAGCCTGCTCGGATAAGTATGCGGCTCCAGCGTGAGCTTGTTCTTGCAGCTGAAATGGCTTCTTTTACTAAAAATTCCTCCAAAAAATGATAAGAAAGTGGAGATGTTGATACTCGACGCTCGGCATCTTCAGCTCTGCGACGCGGTTCCTCGATGAACTGGGCGAACGTTTCTTGCGGTTGGCCTCCGTCGACGTGTAACTCTGCAACAAAATATAATTATACTTTCTAAATTTCAAAAACTTCAATGAAAATGTCCGCGGATGGCTATAGCGCACTACTGCGTTGCTACGGTTTAGCTCTCGAGGAGTTCTTAAAATCAAAAACGAAGTGAGCCCTTTTCGCCCTGAAAATTATGAAAACTGGTTTTTCCAACGCGATCGCTGCTCTCAGGGTATAAATTGATTAAGAGGAGGATATCCAAAACTGATGAAACGGATAATAGTACTATAGAAAACGGTGAGCAATCGCTCTCGGATTCTGTAAAAAATAAAGGGCCTCATGCGTCATTAAGATCCCCGGGGTAAGCGCGCTATTACACTAAAATATGCCCAAAAAATTTATCGTTAACACGGGCATCAATACGCCGACCCTAAGTGATCTCTATAATGTATCCAGGTAAAGAGGGGCAGCAACGCAGTCGCACGTCATAGCCGCAATGGACTTTTAGATAAATTGGGCAAATCTAAGGAAAGCAATCGCTGAGAAATCGGGAATAGAATTTTACAGACACAGCTCCAAAGACAACCATGCATTGTAGGATAGAAATTGATCTATCTGGGCACATGTGTACTATTAACGATTAGATAGCGAGGAAGAGAAGAAAGTTGGACAAAAAATGATGTAGGGCAGGAAAGATGAAGGGAATCCTTGTTGTAGCAGTAGTGTTCCAGGTAGTGCATTCCTATTGTAGTCTGCACCCTTTAACGAAGACCTTACTCATTAAACCTCTGTTCTGACGATCGCCACTGTGGGAGTGACAGACGCAGTGCCACGCCCCTATTTGGCTGTCTGCACTCTCACCATTCGCGTTGAGTGGTGTTGCCGACTGGGAGCGAATCTTATGTGATCAAAAAGCAATGGATTTTCGCAGTCTTAAACAAATTAGCTGGAAGCCAATCTAATCGATTCAGCTAATTTTGAAGGAAGGCGAAAGTGGTAGTAAGTGATAGCGAAGAAAGAGAAATAAAGGAGCATCAGAGAACAAGGATGAGGTCTCGAGAAATGAAGAAGATATAGCGCTGAATCGCACCTGTGAACTTCCTCTTTGCGTATAAGAAGAGCGAAAATATTTCTGAAAGATGCTACAGGCTTTAGAATAACTGTAAGCTTGCTTGGATAAAAAAATGTCCTCTTCAATCGCTAAAAAAATCGTGTGAATCGCCAAGAAATCTTTCATCCTTGCACTAAATTGGCAGAGTAGAACCTAGAAAAAGCTCAAAATCCAGCACCTCTCCTTCACTGTAACAATATTCTAGTCCTTGGAAGTTTCAATCTTCATTTTTCAGGAAAATTTAAAACGTAGAAGTTGTCGTTTCAAATATATTTCCACGCAAATCTTTTCATATTTCACAGAAGAATGAAAACTGGAGCTAGAATCTCCAGATACATCTCTAGGAAGCTGGAAGACTTATGTGGTTGTTCTGAAACGTGGATCACTCACCATGTGGGAGATGACGCTTCACCTCTTTGGCTACTTCGTTAATGCCTTCCTTGGTTTTGTGTGCCATATCTAAATATCAATTAAATTAAAGGAAGAAAACACGCTGTAAGGATGAAATCAAAGCCTTTTCATATATTTCAGGACTAATTTTTGGGTAAAATAAATAAGAGAAAATAGCTCAGATCATTTAATGTCCTAGCTAAAATCCTACCACTCATATACTCGTCGGCCTCTCTCAACAAGTCGTCAGCGGTGTTCCTTAACGCGTGGTCAGCCTCTTTCACTGTTTCCTTTCCTAATTTTACGTACTGAAAAGGGGCGATGTATAAAAATCCAAATTCATAATTTTCCACAGCTCTTTCTCAGTGAAAATCACCTCTTCCAATTTTCGAGATGCTTGCTTGATAGTGTCATCGGCTGTACCCCGTTGAGGCTCATCCTGGAAAAGAAGTAATAGAAACTTCCACTGACATATTATAGAAATACGAAACAAAATCATTAATAGTGTTGGTAAAGAGAGATATATAAAATGAAAAAAATATAATATATAATGAAGTAAAATAAAAATATTATCAAAGAAATTGATTGCACGAGAAGCTACATGAAATAATTCATGTATAGGCCTTCAAAGTTGGAATCGAACTAATACTTTTCGATTTACCATTTAAATATATAATTTAATTTTTTGATTCGCCAATTCATTGAATAAATGAATTCACGTATTTAGTGCTTTTCTTCTCTACTGAGGCATTGGTTCTGCATTTCTTTTATCTTTAACTTTGTTGAGAAGTGGATTATTCTCATGTAAAACAAGGACTAGAAAAAATAGCAACACTGCTAAACCAATGGTCTCCAGAACAGATATAAAATTGAAATATTGACATTAAAAAAAGAAAAAAAAATCAAAAAAATCCGCAAGATTGTTCAAATCTTGAGAAGTCACTCACTTTCTTTCCATCTTTCTCCTTGTTTGTCTCTATCATCCGGAAAAAGAAGACGACGAAGGCGACGGCAGCCGAGCTGAGCAGGAGGCGAGTGAAAAACGAGAATACCATGAACTGCTCTTTCGGCGGACATTCTTCCCACTCATCTGGGTCGTAGCCTAGGCTAGCATCGAAAACCATTCGCACCTGAAAAAAATTACACTGTTTGTGAGGGGAAGGCTAGAGAATAATACGAAATTACTCCGCGATGCAAAAATTGCGGATGTCCAACGCGACCGACGATAAAACGAAGAAGCAGTTAGGCGATACAATAACCAGATATACAGCATACTAACAAAAAAGAATTCTAAATTTCGGAATTATGATAACCGTTTAATAACATATTAAGCTAGCCCGAAAGTCTTGCACCAAATTTGACACACTCTTTTTACAAGCTGGCACCTCGAGATCAAGCTAATATGACGAGTGCAAAAGAACACATCTAAGTTTGGATGTAAGATTCTCTGTACCGGAATCGTGGATTTATGACCCTTCCTTCGTTGGCTTCTATGAACAGTGGTTAAATATGTACCGGATAGTTGTGGTTAAATTGGGCAACTTACCCTTTAGAACTCTTTCTCTCTCGTGGAATCTGTGCTGAGGTATAGAAATTTTGTTCGCTCATTGAGAATGGAATGACATGTCGCAGTAAAAAAGAAATCACGGAAGCTGAGAGCCAAAAGAGCCTCGAATCGACGTAAGCAATGATAAGCAATAAAGAAAAGTACGACTAAAATCCTTCATGGCAATAAAGAATCTCAGGTTTGAGGCTCATTTTCCATTAATTTTCATCCACTTCCACACTAGGGGAGGTAGATATCCTCCTATCTTTGGTGCTCACTGCAGCTCGTGCTCTGGGTGTCATTGTCTTTTGTTATCGAAGAACTCCTTCTTATAGGAAATGCGCCCAGAAGAAGAGGTGCTTCTGAAGAAATTCTTATGCAGGCCTAAGTGCCACTAGTAGGTCTGAAAAATTTACATTCCGATCGGGAAATGCTCATTAATCTCTAAGATACATATGAATTTGAACCTATCACTCTAGTGTAATTCTTTGTTATTTATAGGATCCGTGAAAGATTTCCGAGTTACTAAGAAGTAATAGAATATTGTACCCATCTCTGAATACTATACTTGATGCCTGCATCTTGGACCTGATGATATTACCATTCTTTTACGAACACCCTAGGCAGCGTAATAAATTATTATTGTCGCTAATTTCTGCTGTATTTTGTAAAGGTAATGATAAAATTAGTCTGTTTCTGCATCAGTGCCTTTTTCGGATTTGGCACGTCGCAGAGGCTGTTTTTTTAGCGCGAGATAACCAACAGTTCAAAAGAAAGGTGGGATCCGACGCAGTCACCTCTTATCAAAATATTGTCATATGACAGTTAGAAATTTATGGCATCTAGCAACAAATTGGTACCGTGAGGATTGTTGGGGCTACTATGAACTGACTTTTCTGGAAGAGCTACGTACGCAACATGTAGGCCGCTTTATAAAGATTTTTAATCATTACGACTTTTCAACATGATCATAAGCACTCATGAGATCCAGGTGGGATCATAACTTAATATTTTTACTGTAGTAAGTAGGAAACGGTGATGAAGTAGTTTTGATTCTTTCGGCTATGTGGTTCAGAATTAATCTACAACTATAACTCCATTCTACACCTACCACATCGTAGATCATTGGTACTAACCAATTGGCGAAAGTACTGGAACTTAAAAAAAATCGGTTCAAGACGACCTTGAA
Source organism: Ancylostoma ceylanicum (assembly GCA_000688135.1). Taxonomy (NCBI): domain Eukaryota; kingdom Metazoa; phylum Nematoda; class Chromadorea; order Rhabditida; family Ancylostomatidae; genus Ancylostoma; species Ancylostoma ceylanicum. The sequence continues at coordinate 490,714 of JARK01001368.1, read as the reverse complement.
ACCCTAATACTATTTTTTTTCGAATTTCATAAGATGCGTTCAGCAGCCTCTGCTCTTTTAATGCCATAAGAATGTCGTTTGTAAAGAATGCGTTATCATTTCACAAACTTCCGAGCTATGAGTCATTCCTACTGAGCGGTGAAAAATCGACCACGGCATGATACAATGGTGAGATTTATTCGAGTATTTCATTCTTCTTTTTTCCACTTTTATTTTTCATATGCTTGTTCACTTGTGCGCATGCCACTTAACGATAAAAACTTTTAATCCAACTTTTTTGGTGTCGTTGTTAGTTTACCCTATAACTTCCCAGGGAATGCCTTGGCATTCCTTCGTCTCCCAATATTACGTAGTCTACGGGAAAACCAATCGCGTCAGACATCCTTGGTTTGCATGGGAACGGTGTCATGAATCCCAGCCCTGATTTCGTCGGCCATTACCTTCGCCGGCCTTTGCCTTCTGGAAACGATCAGATACAAAATCTATGAAAAATGTGCTGAGCACAGACAGGTCAGGGCCCGCATCCACTATCTTCAGCGACGGACACGGATAGAGAATACAGTAGGAACGGATCTTACGGATCTTCTTTTTTTGAATTTATTCATTGAATTTGTCCGTAGGCGGATCACAATCTCAGCAATCACTACCCTATCAGCCCTTATTACCCGCCTCCAGCGGAAACGGTATCCGCCCACGAAGTTCACGTGCTGAACTCGACGAGACGGACCCAAATCGAATTGTTTAGGGCGTCTTCGTCAGATGGTGGGCGGCAGCACAATAACATTCACACGCTTAGTGCCTTATCACTAATACATTAACCGTTATCACGCAGTTCGCCGAACTAATCGTCCTATCAAAGGTTGGTAAGCTTAATGGATGCTTCCACCTGTTGATTTCCGACCTAGTGTCATCCAGGAATTTTTCTTGTTTCCTTGAAATTGTTTGCAGAGAAATCCTGAAATTCCCTACTCCCAGAAATTGGCTAGTCTAGGGCGACAGTATAGCAGAATCAGTGAATTCCTGGATTTTTTTCTTGGACAACAATTTCATGGGAATTTTCATTATCCTTCCCAACTTGACAAAAATGCGAGAAGACGATTTTTTCTCTCGTCCGAGCCTTTGACCGTGTTATCTCTACGCGAACTCTCAATATATGATTTTATGGATTCTGTCGCAGCAATAGTCTATCGCTTAGAAATAGTATTTTTTTCTACTTTTCCAGCTAATTCCACGGGGACGTCAGTGGAAACTGTTCCGCCTAAAGTTCTTCTGTTACCCCAGGAAACAACCAACACTAAACGAGGAAATGTTTTCCAGGTAACGTGAAGAAGAAGGAGCGGACGTTGAATCACACATAGACTTTGAATTCTCCACGAACTCCTCCAGCCATGGCGGTTCTGCTATTCTGCCTCGTCCTGCTGTGCATTTCTAATTATGGCATATGTTCGAACTATACTATTTTCTACAAAAGAAATCCGTCTCAATTATCGTACGTGACTGTTCGAGTTTCATCGCGGTCAAAGCTTCATGCGGACGAGTTGTCATTTGGTATTCGCTACATTGGGTCGTTTAGACCTACAGTATTCGTCGATGGACAAATGTGAGTTCAAATAAGGCATCCGATTTCATTTTGTATTATGAGTCTTGATGAATATTTGAATATATATTTCATTTGAAAATTTGGTGAACGTGTTAGAAAAATAGTGAATGTTTCGTTTTTACTTGGTAAAACTGAATCGAACGGTAATGGGCCTTATAGTTGTCCTGTGTATTGAACGGTTATAATGTTAAAATCGTTTCTCCGTTCCACAGTTCTCTGTTTTCTCTCTCTTTTTTTCCCACTGTCCTTCTTTCTGTCATCTTACTTCTTTCCCACTCATGTTTGGAATTTTTGTCAAAGCGCTCTCCACACTAAAGAGGATAGTCCTCATAGACTTAATTTCTTCATACTTTGGGCTAATGATTTCTTATAACTATAGCAGACTCCTCTCCACCCACGCTAAACTCCCAGTAAGAGGTAGAGAAGACAAAGTTCATAGTGGGTGAAGCCTGCCCCCGAGACTACCTTAGCTGTGATTGGTCGCTTAAACATTAAGCGCCTCATCTGTTGTCTATTAGTAATCCGCTTTGTTTAATTTACAAGTTAGCAATTTTCGCAGCACACCTCAGTAAGAGAATACAAAACAGAAGTAAATAGAAGGGTCACTGATTAAGATGGAGGCTATACATTCGGACATTCGAGAAATTGGAGGGCCATGTTACCTGCGCTAAAGCCCGTAAAATGGGCCTTATTTAGCTGTTATTTAGTTTCTACTGCTGCTGTTTGCCTTTGTTCTGGGTCCGCAATTGCACCGATGCTCACTCCTTTTCGAATACCCTGTTCATTTGCAGTACGGAAAAAAAATCGGGGGACACGCTGGGGTGGGCGAGCGTGCACGCATTGCGGTCGATGTCGGAGCAGCAGGCTGAAATTCCCCGGAATAGGGGATGCGGCGTCTCCGGAAAAGTGGTGATCTCCGACGCGACAGACCGCGACGCGCGACCAACGGGTGTGCGTTGATTTTTTACGGGTTATAAGTTACATTACATAGAAGAATATTTGTACACTCACAAAACTCTAAGTAACTACCACTATAAAGATTTGGTACTGTATGGAAATCTTATTTTGTTACTCATCGCTTTTCCGTTATATAATGTGAAATACTGTTTAAAAACTACCTAAGTACAAGGGTACAGGGATGGTAGATGCCGGGAGCAAATAAAAAAGATTTTCAGATGCAACAAGAAATGCGCAGCGGATCTGTTAGAAGGCGACTCGTCCACACTAACATTCGCCAACGACAGCGTTAATCTCATAAGTTTCTACCAGTACTACTCAACTACGACATATCTGTACTATCGTCAATGCTACCAACCAATGGACTATCTGAAGTGCCGTTATCGAATTGAAAACGACTTCGAACTCTGTATTTGCAATAACCACGTATTGCAATGCACATATGATGCACTTCTAAGCTGGGATGAAATATGGTGAGCATATGCCATCCCTAGCAAATTCTATTACATTCAGCCTTCGTTATCAGACTGAATCACGCATTTTCAGGTGTACCAACCAGACACTGCCCACAATCACCACAGAGCAAGCGACGACAAAAATCTCATACGGATCAGTTCAACCGACAGGAACGCCACAGCCACACGGTCCGCCGGTGGAAATTGGCAGTTTCTCGATATTCTACAAAAACGAAAAACACGACGATTGGACTGATGTTGCCGTCGCTGTGAACATCAGTGTAAATTACCAAGCTGCAAATGAGAAGTCTGTCACGTTCGACGTGCGTAACAACGGAACTAGAGGCTATGAGTTTTTGGTGGACGGTAAGGAGTGAGTATATTGAGTATGTTATCTATTCAGGCCAATGCCAGACAGCAATGCTACTAGTAGAGTATCGCTTCATTTCAGATGCAAAAACCATTGCAATAGACAAATGCAGTCTTCCTACCAGATGAAGTTGGATGTCTTCAATGATATAGTGAACACCGTCACTATGATTGGCAGCGCACACAATGAAACCATGTTCAACTACCTGCGCTGTCTGCAGCCGCTGAACGGCGTCATCTGCAGAGCGAGAACAGGCCTGCCTTGGTGCATCTGCAACGGACCTCGAAACAACTGTACTGCTGACGCACAGTTGGCAATAGGAGAAAAGTGGTGGGTTTTATGCTATGTGGATCAGGGATGTGCGTGACAAAGAATTTGATTTTCGCAAATCGTAAGTCGTAAGTTTTGCAAAGTCGTCGTAAATCGTAAATCGTAACTGAGGGTCTGAGTACTACTGATAAGATCCAGGAATTTTCAACACTTTTGATAACAAATTCATCCCCAAAATTTTCCGAAGCATCTAGTGGGAAGGTGGCATGACTGATGTAGTAATGGTTGACCTAGAAGAAGAATATCATTCAAAAAAACAGCGTTAGTTTCTTTTGCATCCAAAGAATTATCAATAAGAGTACGATGACAGAGATTTTGGACTTTGAAAATACTAGGCAAAAAGAAAGAAAGAAAGAAGAAAAAGGACACAGAAAAGGTTAAACTTGAATAGTTGAACCCATTCCAAACACGACAATAGTTAAGTATTTGTGCCTGCGATCTGTATTTCTCGCCTGCCTCTTCGAATACGGCACTACTTCTCGCGTTCTTTCTTTCTTTAATATCTTCACAGCAGTGGTGGGGGCAGAAAGTGAGCAGAAGGGGGAGGGGGGGGGGGAGGCGTGGGAAAGAATCGGGGCCTCCGCCGTTTTGGGGACCCAGGCGGAAAAGAAAATCAATAAAAATATTGATTTTCTTTTCCGCCTGGGTCCCCAAAACGAAAACTGTAGAAGTACTAGTATGATTAGCACTTCTACAGTTTTTGATAATAAATAGTCAAAACATAGTCAAAATTTGAAAAAAAAATAATAAGAATAAAAAAAAAATAAAGTTGAACTACAGCGCGTTTCATAATTATAGGGCACCCCTCGAATTTCCCACTCCCGGCTATTCCTCTGTCCATGGAATTTCCTCTCTAGTACCATTGTGTTCAGCACCTAAAATAACCTTGGTACCCAACTTTTGAGCTCACGGCCGCAATTCTGGTTTTTAAAACTTTATTTTTCTCTTTTTGCACACTTCGCGGTCATGACACACCTTCAGATTCTAACAAGTCTATTTGCCGCACAATCGAATTCACGGAATTTCGATAATTTATGGAGCATCTATGGATCACACTGATTTCAAACAGCTCGCTACTCCTGCTCTTTAGAGGAAAACTGAGGACATGTGCGCCGATAGACATCGGACATGCAAAACTGCCTATCTCAATTTCTCAGCCGCTCATTGCTGACGGAGGTGCACTCAGAACTGGGTGTCAGGGATCGACAGTAGTCCTACTTTAGAAATACAATTAGCACTAGTCACAGCTGCTCCGTTGCTTTGCTAGGTGGCGATCCAACTAGGCAACACTCGTCCGACATCGAGGTTTTCCCATATTTTCTTATTAAAACCCATGAATCAATGGCTCAAAATGTCGGAAATTGCTCGCTGGCATTTTCTGATATCATGTACTGTTAGACCATGTTCCACTCTCTTACTGGCCAGGTCGGCTTTCGCCGGGAAGTGAACCCAAACACGCGACAGCAACCTCGAAAAAATTCCTTTTCCTGAACGTCTTGTCTGTCTTCCGTTATCACGTCAACGACTATTCCATTTACCGTAATTACGAAGTCTAGTATATAGTCACCTCATTCATGACCAATCACAGTGCTTGGAACAGGATTTGGTCACTTTATCAGCTGTGACATTTTGTTCCTAACATGCAGTTAGTTAGTTCAGTTACTGCCTACTTCGCGCGGAGCAGACACTTGAGCAAGCAGAGGACGGTGTCTGCTTTGGCAGAGCCGGACCTCAGAAAACTCCTATGAGTGATACGTCATTTTGAATCACCCATCCGCAGGTTTTAGTGAAGAAATGTGGGAGAACCTCGATGTCGGGCGAGTGTTGCCTACTTGGATTGCCACCTAGCAAAGCCAACGGAGTAGCCTGCGACTAGTGCTAACTGTATTTCTAAAGTAGGACAACAGTGGGTCTTTGTTGGCCTGTTTTGAGTGCGTCTCCGTCAGCAATGAGCGGCTGAGAAATTGAGATAGGCAGTTTTGCATGTCCGATGTCTATCGACGCACATGTCCTCAGTTTCCCTCTAAAGAGCAGGAGTAGCGGGCTGTGTGAAATCAGTGTGATCCATAGATGCTCCATAAATTATCGAAATTCCGTGAATTCGATTGTGCGGCAAATAGACTTGTTAGAATCTGAAGGTGTGTCATGACCGCGAAGTGTGCGGAAAGAGAAAAATAAAGTTTTAAAAAACCAGAGTTGCTGCTGTGAGCTGAAAAATTGGGTGCCAGGGTTATTTTAGGTGCTGAACACAACGGTACTAGAGAGAAAATTCCATGGTCAGAGGAAAACCCGGGAGTGGGAAATTCGGGGGTGTCCTTTAATTATGAAACGCACTGTATTATACGATTTTTATTTGTATTGTAAAGTAATTTCAAAAATTCGGCGACCTATTTTCGGGAGGGGGCGCTCTTTGCATCTTTTTTTGATCTACTGCACGAATTTTCCAGCTTAACTGATCCGGTAACTAGTACTACTGAAACGCGCACACCTTCAACGAATACAGCTACAACTCCCACCACTACTATAACTAGTACTTCTACTGTTACTACCACTACTACTACTATGACTAGTACTGTTAATACTACCCCTACTTCTACTGTTAGTACCACGACAGCGACGGAAAGCACGACACGCTCGACGACGACAACGGCGCAGAACAGGTCAGTTCGCAGAATGCCCCAGACTGACTGAGATGAAAATTTCACTTACAGTACGCTTCCGGACACTACATTATTCACAACCCCAGTGACTTTGACAACTTCTGGATTTGAATCTCTGAAGAATCTCAGTGAGGTTTGATACATTCTTTCAAGAAGGAACCTGCATAAAGCCTACTTGTTCAGTAGCAGCGGTCATTTAGGGCGGAGTGGATCTCAAAAATGTGTCCAGAGTGCTAAATGAGACCCTAGTGTACTCCGAACAGCGATCCGGCCTGGGATCAGATGAAATCCAGCAAATCACCACGATTCTGCAGAAGAGCGCTAATTTGAGCGGTATTCAAGCGGAAGTTGGTTATTTTTTCTTGTGAAAAAAGCTATATGAATTAAAATGAAGGATAGAAACACAGTTCTGACAGGATTCACAGAAGATACTGCTCAATATGGACTGCATACTGTCAGCGAATGCATCTCAGATTCAAGCAAGTGGCAACAGTTCTCAAATGTGAGTGTGGTTCCCTAGATTACCTGTAAAGAAGAAATCCTAAGAAAGAATGAAGGGAAAGTCACAGTTAGCTCACGGCTTTGTTTGGTAACCACGAACAAGTCAATATAGAAAGGGTGTAACACACCCTTCACTATGTTTGTCCATCGTCGATAACAAGACAGCTCCAATAGAACAATCCAAATAAAGTAAAATATAACCTCAATCCGAATAACCTCTATTTACTAGCGCATGATAATAGATACATATCTCCCATTAACTTTCTTGAGTTTCTCATTTCTTGTACATATTCCCTATACTTATATGGTTGACAATGCCTAAGGACTAAAGACAACGCCTCACTTACTTAACCTATTTACCCGTATATGGATTAGGGAACGAAACGGGCACACAGGAATACATTCTTTTTGGAAAATCTCTTTCTCCTTTGAATAATATAACTTTACACATCACTAATAATATTAATAGATGCCTCTTTTTAGCCTACTCGGATTGCTACCAACGCTTGTACAGAATACAAACGCCACAGCCTTGGACTTTCTCGATGGGGAGAACCTGGGATTCACATCACGGGCCATTGACTGCTCTTCAATAGATGCTCAGGGTCTGATCGACTTGGGCAAGGACTTCAAAACTATCGATCAAGAAACTTCGGAAGAGGATCCTCACAACTCGATTTTTATATCGGTCGATGATATATGCAAGGATAGCGAACAAGGTATGAGGTTAATTTTTGGCGAGCGAGTGTTTGTCGGATGTTTTCAAGGTTAACTTCGACTCTCTTCGGCAGAAAACGACATTATTGGGTTGTCAAATAAACTTAGGGGTTCTGTTCTAGGGATAAGGGTTCTGTTGAGTTAAATCTAGCCAGCACTAAAATTCAATCACTTCAATAGTGATCTGGGATGACCTTTCGCTCTTTTATCACAATGAAATGAGAATTGGCCCTTAGTAGCTCAGGTTCTGTTATGTACCCCTTAGAATCTCTAGAATTTAACGAAAAGGATTAGAAAAACGATAACAGAAAGGAAATAAATGGAAGAAAAAAGAAGTAAAAAAGCAAGCTTCTAGGAGAAAAGTGTGTTTTCGAATGATTATTCACATATGGCTGAACGACGGGAAGTAGAAGGAGTGGCAACAAAATTTTTGAAAAAAAAAAAACAGCAGCTCATCTGAAAACTTCACAGCAGTGAAAACTGGCAATCAAGTGCATTTTCAGCGTCACACATGTTCATGACGATCTATCGTAATCGCAAGTTTTTCATTGGACTAAAGCAATATACTACCTATGGTACAACAACTACACTGGCACAAAGGAGCAGGTTGCGGGCAACGACAATAGAGGAGGACGAAGCTCAGAGTGCGTTCTGATAGCTATCACTACAAGCCAAAATCTCTAGTTACAATATGCTTCTAAAAAACATTGAGCAAAAAAAAAAACTCGACTTCACAAATAGGGTTGATATTCTCGCAGCCAATTTTTGGCTTAGTTTCTTCCTTTTTTCGGTCTAAGGGAAGAAATCTCAACTAAATGAGAACCCTATACGCAGAAGATCTCTAGATACATAACTGATGGAGCAGCTATTTGACGATTCCACGTGTAATTTTTTTCGCAGTCATGTTGAAGCTATATGTACTTCATAATTTTTACTTCGCTGGAGCTGAACTATTTGTCTATGGCACCGTGATGGAATTTTTGTATAAACTGCATTCAAGACTACCAAATATTTATCTTGGAAATTCTCACCAGGTTATTTGGAGAACTAGTACCCACAACATATTTCTTGAGATGTTTCAGCCACAAAACAGGAGCCGCCTCCTTCACCTTGTCTCAGGCAGATCGCTTTACCGGACGAGTCACCAGTGATGAGTGGGACAGTGCTCAGCAATGACGAGGTTTCAATTAAACTATAACGTATGAGCAAACTTACTAGAAAATTTACATAAAATCTCGTAATTCTATTGTACCAATCACTACCATACTTTTTTACCTTTACTTTGCACCATTATATTACTATACGATCAGTATATCATACAAATTTTTATGTATGTACACTCATACTATTTTCCGCACCAGTTTCAGGAGGAAATGTGACAAATTTGCCAGGGATATAAGCAGAATCCACCAGAAGTTCGAAAGTAAAAAACCGATTGAACTTGGGATCTACCCGAACTTTGAGTAAAATATGGTAGAAAATAAATTTGCCTTGAGAAGACAGGATACCCAAACGTGGATCTATTCTGAAGCCGGCAGAAATTCCGAAAATATGCAATTTACCTGACCATTCTAACAGATTATCTAGAAGGAAGCTGTCGGTATAGAGTCAGAAGGAGCCAAGAGTAATGGGTAGTGTGGAAAG
>JARK01001368.1:455170-481331 GCA_000688135.1 Ancylostoma ceylanicum | reverse complement strand
GGGAGGGGGGGGGGGGGGAGGAAAGTGAGATTTTCCTCGGAAAGGAACCGGGAAGACCCAATATTCATGAAGCGGTGAGATATCCACTTCAAACTGGAACAACTATAATATTTGGTAACTATTTGAAAGTAATAATAAAATTAGGGAGCTGGGAGCAAGCGGATGCAAGATTTTTCATTGTTATGTAAAATGATTCTGAAAACCTAACCCTATCTCTGCCCTTCGTGGCCGACTTTTTTATGGCTAAAACAAGAGCGTGAGAATTCCAGACTATTTCACGACTCTCGACGCAGAAAACAATGGCCACTCTGAAATTCAACATAACAGATGTGAGCCAAAGTTCTTCCCTTATGGTAAGGCTTTTTAGACCTAGGACGCTGTGATTTTTCAGCTTCTTCAACCGCTACATGGTCACTTCCGAGTCACTTGGTGGGATCCAGAATTGCTGGAATGGTCGACGGAGGATCAATGCCAGACCAGTATCGAGGGCAATACGATCGTGGCTACATGCGAACATTTGACGGATTTCTCACTAATAGTAGTAGGTCGCGTGTTTATTACAGAAGCAGAGAAAAACAGTCAAAAAACAAAATTCAAAAATCACTAAAAAAAATTTTTAATTGGCAATAATTAGAAAAACATGATTTCCAGATTATAAAACCATTTACCGCTAAAAGTAATATTCCAGGATGCTGCACTAAATGATCCCAACGTTTGCGATCGAGCACTTATTGGACTGGGTATCTCCACCAACACCCTATCCATACTTTCGCTGACTTTCTTGGCTTTCATCAATCTGTGCGGCTAGTGAGTTAGAAATGAAATTCCCGAATTTTCCTGAGGTATTCTTCCGGGATCAATAGAAAATCCATTTTTCAGCTGGCCAACCGCTATTGGAAGCCGAATTCTTCGCTATCTCAGGGGCTACGCACCGCCACAACGGGATTTTGTGAGCCTTTGTCATAAAGTATCGCTGCTGCTGTTCTACATATTATTCACTGGCTTCTCCGATCAAAAGGTTTCCGGCAAAGCGTGTGATGTCTTCGCAGCTTTATCATACATACTATTGATGAGGTATCCTTTGAGAATGAGAGAAGAATCACTTCTTTCTTGAACGAAGTATATTTCAGTTCTATACTGCTGACAATTTTTCAAGCGCTTCGGCTCACCACAGTATTTTCCACGGTTGGGCCGTATCTGAAGCTGTTAATTCTTCCATCTTCTGCTGTCACTATAAGCTTCCGTAAGTTTTCACAAATATTTGTGGTCATTCGTTTGTACTTACAGTCAGATTCATTTAAAAAGATGCTAGTCAATAATTGGACAGCATTTATTTTTCAAAGAAAACAACAACTTTAGTTAAAACTTGAAGAAAATCCCAGTTCCTGGACAGAATTGCCTACCTTTGTGGCAAAATTCTCACCGTTCCTGAAGAATTTCGGGCAAATTCAGAGGAGCACATGCGAATTTTTCTCGAATGTGCCCTGTTTCTAGCCAATATTTTTCTTGTGAGGGACCTTCTATGCTTCCTTCCGTGCCGCTGCTAATAGATAATATTTTTTGAAATGTCAATTCTTGGTTAATATCCAAGGCCCTCCCTAGTATAGAAACTACGTCTCTAAAAGGCAATGCGCATAGTGAGCTTCGAAAGAGGTGCGTTTATTGCGTACTCGTGAAACGCGCGACGCAACCGCACCGCTCGCGCTGGAATTTAGTCGCCGTGAGAGCAAACTGCCGAGATTCTTGATAGTTCATATAATAGGATGGAAAACTAGGAAAAAACCCAATTTGCTCCTATGATTTCTCGACGCTCACTGTAGTGTCTTTACGATTTTTGCCACACCCGCTTAGAAAACAATTCTTAGACAGGTTAAAAAAAATATAATAATAACATTTAACCGGTAATGAGCAGAAGCCTGAGAAAATTCTACCTATTCTATCTATCGTATCTGTTGATGTATTTACAGTTATTCCATTCGTCACATCCGTACTGCTGCTGACGCTGACCAACTTCTTCCATCGCGGCGATTGTTTCTGTTGGGTGCGACCGAACTACATTGTCTACGCAGTGATAATCCCTACATCGTTTCTGCTTCTGAACGGAATCATCTGCACGATTATCGTGTGTAAGAGGCTGTTCGGCGTCAGCGCGCTGAGTAAAGCGGTGAGTCTGCAAATTTATATAGTCTATGAACTCCATCTGTAGAATCGCGGACTCAGCGACGCGTGCGCGTCGCGGCTGGGTTGTAACGGTTGAGCTCGTCCGTTCCTCAGCTTGAATGAGTGTTCTTTAGTACGATCATGCATATAGAATATTTTCCTACTCTCAGCTGCCGTTGTGAACCTTGGTACTGATCAAGGCTGTGCGTTATTAACGTAACGAATTAACGCATTAACGCGTAACGGCCATTTTTGGCCTAACGTAACGAATTAACGATTTAACGAAAAACCCCAAAAATCCGTTAAAATCCATTTCGTTAATGGACAAAATAATAGCTGAAATGCGCACTTTTCCCGTCCTTACTTCCATCTACATGACCATCTAGTGTTATAGAGCAGACTATGCTTGTATTCATAATGATTCTATTTGAACTTAGGTACTCGCAGAAAATGCTCATATGGTTGGCCTAAATTTTCCTCTTTCAATGCAGGTGCAGAGTAATTCCGTAATATGCCTTCTTTTTTTCTCTCTTTCTCCTTTCTTTGTTCATGTAAGGAGTGCAATACGGGCACGATTGATCTCTCGGATGAGCTGCCATGAGGGTTTGGAAATATGAAGCCTATGAGGATGGTTGAGAACCATTATAGTTATGGTGACAATCGCCGATCCTCAATACAAAGACGCGCATTTTACGAGGAACCGAAGAAAACCCAGTAAATCAGGTCGAATGGATCATCTTTCACTCCGAACAAAACAGTAAAGCCCCCTTTATGAGAAGTCCAAACAAGAAGATCCCGAGCTTTTTTTTCGATTCGGAGAGCTTCGATGAATTTGCAACTAAGCAAAAATATGAACCGGTACCGTGCACAAATCCTTCCTTCTACATTAACCCTTCCGAAAGTTGGAGGAGCGATATTAATACCTCTGAATTCTCGAGCATCAATATGTTGGCATATGAAAAAGTTTTCACACCACCAACTTCCGCTGAAGGCGAGCGTCTGTTGTCGACAGCCAGCTTGATTGTATAAGTTCTATGAACCAACTTCACTTCAGAGAACTTGGAAAAACAGCTTTTTTGCATCATAACATACCTATATCAGGGTCCTGAGAGTAGACTCACGTGCGTTTTCCCCAGCATTGCAGCTTCCGCGTTTAGGAGCATTTTAGAGTTTCTCACTCTTTCGTGATCTTCAAAGTTCTCGTCTGTTATTACAGCCGAGGATTTTACGGAGACGGCAAAGCAAAGCAATCCAACTCGTAACCTGAGGCATCTCTGCCATTTTCTTTTTTCCACCCGTCTGAGTATTGCCTAATTTCTTGGTTTGCAATGCAAAGAAATCATTTCCAAACCAAACCGAAGCCCAGGCTCAAGGATCAAAGAACACGGAGTTCATTTCCGAATGTTTTGCCTACTTTGTGCCTACAAACTTAGAAGTAAAAGATGTCGTCATTCGCTTCATTTATTTTCGTTGAAATTGCTGCTTACTTGTTTTGAATATTAGTCATAGAACTCGAGAGCCTGCTACAACTGATGGAAATTACCAAAATGTCCATAAATTCTCCTTCTAACGATTTAACCGATTAACGGATTAACGCATTAACGCGTAACGGCCATTTTTGGCCTAACGTAACGGATTAACGGATTAACGAAATTTGAAATTTTTCTAACGCACAGCCCTGGTACTGATCCCACTGGTCTACAGAAACCAGAGCAACAGAGAGGTAGACAAGTTACCTATACTCTCTCAATACAGCCGCAGCGCGAACGCACGCCTAGATCCGCCTCTACCGACGGATTTTATAGACTCTATTCTTGCAAAAATTTCGAATAACTTAGAGGGACTAAGATGCATGGGCTGGTCTCACGAAATTATTAGATGATGTGCCTGAGCTTTCCTTCACTATTTTTTCTTTGTAATATGCATAGGCCCTCCGGATAGTAGTGAATATTGCCGCAAGGATGATGGGCTGAGGAGCGGTCATTTTCAATAGATATCAAGTTCGTTTGATAGTGCATAACCGCTCCGCTTCGTTTCATTCTGCAAATGCACCAATATTCATTCTTTTCTGAATACCGTATGTATACTGTGAATATGTCAGGAAAATGAAAATTAACTTGTTGAATACAGGAGGATTTTGATGCTTCAGGTGAGACATCGCGATCGCCTTATATCAAAAGTGGTGGCAATCCTTATCATGCAAATCTCGCTCGGGATGCCATGGGTGAGTTGACGTTCTTCTCTGTTGAAAATAAATAACAAAATCCATGAATGTGAAAAGTTTCAGATATTACAATACCCCATGCTCTTCGTGCCATCCACAACAGCATGGCACTATATTTTCACAATCATCATGGGATCTCAGGGAACGCTGTTAATGATGTTGTTTTTCTACAAGAGGAGACAAGCGGTGGCGTCGTACCGACGTTCGCACATCAGTCGTTCGGGGAACACAAGGGAGGAATTTTCGACAAATCCCAGATAAGCATGCCTACGTCACCAGGTGGCTCTTTTTCTCAGCATATCGTACTTGTAATGGTGTTACTCTACATCATCTAATGTTGAATTGGTTAATATTAAACAGGGTCCTCAAAGCAGGGACGAGATCTCATCAATGTCACTTTTTCTCGATTGTTTCTATTCTACTCTGTTGCTCTTCAATATTTATTTATTACTTCCTATTCTTATTCACTTGTTCACTTGTTCTTCTTGCCTGTTTAGCGTATTCGCTCTAGTACCAGAATGAGAAGCTATTTCAGTTACATATAAATTTGATTAATAGAAACAAATTATCAAGTATTGTTAGACCTGCGTTTTATTAGAGTAGATAACAGTGGAAGTAAATATTAAAATAAACAAATATTGAATAAAGATTCCGGGTCGATTTATCTGGAGGTTAACATAACGCCCAACTAGCCCTATGTATGCATTCTTCCACGAAAGCTAGGGAATTTTTTCACTTCAGATGTCTTTTTCTTCTTCAAATTTTCGTTTCTCAACGCAGATACTGGGTCTGGATGCATCATTTAGACTACCCTAGGTAAACTTATTGATGCTTTTGTTAACGATGGGTATACTTGTGAGGTGTTTATACGTTTACCCTGGGTAATCTCAATGATGCATGCGGCCTCTGGTCACGTCAATACGTTCTCGATATGAGTGCGAGGGCTTTTCCTTAGAGGTTCATCTTGGAACAATTTTTAGAGAGGAGAGAAATAATACGTTTTCTACGGCGGATTCTAGCACTGTTTCGGGATTTCGGACGTGAAATTCTGCGAAAATTGCAAAATTAAATGAAAGAAATAAGTATTCAAATACAACAGCAATGAAAAGGAAATAAGGAAAGCAAAATGGGCGAATGGAAGTTTCTAGCATCATTCACTGATTGGATGTCATTTCAACGAGCAATTTCTAGGAAAGAGAATTATCGTTGTCTTTCTTTTTTCTATAGTTCTTTTGACCAGTATACATATACTTAATTTCAACTGCCCAAAAATATTGTATTAAATACTCGTTACCAGCGTTCCTCCTAAAACCCCCTAGTTAGCCCTACAGAATCACTTTCTGTGTAAGCTAATCAGATTCCTACAGTTTTGACATCTGGAAAAGAAAAATGGACGACGTGAAACAAAAAGCGAGAACTATCGAAAAGTTTTGTCATGAATGCTAGATTTATGCACATTTGCAGTACAGCGGTACTCCCATCCCATTTCTTTCCCCATACACTTAGATATTGATCGATCCAACGAATCAATAGCTTGGATTTCCGTCGTGGCTTGATAACAGCTGTGCTGCGCCGCTGCACAACTATTAAATCTCCGACGTGTGGGTGAAGCAATGATGAAAAAACTCACTGAGACAAACAACAAGGGGGACAAGGGGAAGTAAAAACGTTGAGGGCAGATGAGGATCCACATGGGATCGAGGAAATCCTTCAATTTTTGTTGTGTTGCATGCTTAGGCGACCATATAAGAGGTTCATGCATTTTTAAGGTACACACTTAGGAGCACAATTTCATCGGGTTTCATAAAAAATGTAAGTTTCACGTCTAACGAAAAAAAAAATCAGCTATTTTCCTCTCAATTCGGGACACCAATATTATAATTACTATGATAGATGCATATTAGATTTGTAGATGAATATTTGGTAATTGATTCAGTGAGTGAGTAGTAACTCAGGTAATAAAGAACATCTGAACACAAGGAGTTGATAGACGAGCGAGTAGAATAGTGAAGAAGTGAGTTAGAAAGACTGTAAAACGTGTGTTCCATAGTTCTTTTTTGCCAATTGCTTTTTATTTGCACTCCACAAACTCTAGTCTGAACAGCAAAAATTTTCCACGCTAGACACAAGCTTGTCATAGTCCGTAGTAGGTAGATGCTTCCGAAGGGCTACAGTATGTTAAGCCAAAATCCAAAAAACTGCTCATGCTTTGCATCTCACATCAAAAGAATAGACGAGAATCGATAGTCACATCAATTCTGGCTCATGCACATGTGCAACGAGCGGTGTATTCTTTACAAAAAGAAAAAAGACTTTAAACTGATGCCAGGTACTGGTATTCGCGGAAGCTCGTAGGAAGGTTCTGGTCATCTCACTGGGAGCACGAGTTTTACGAAAGCGAAATGGTGCTCATGGAACTGGTGTGAGCATTTCCAACTTATTCTTCGAATGTTTCCGATTAGCCGCCAGCAGCAGTATCGAGAAAAGACCAATGGCGAGAACTATGGACCTTCCCGGAAAGGTTGTAGGACGAGTCTGTCAAGCGAAATGCCATATATGCTCTCTCTTCCTGTGCTATTATTTGTAACTGCTGATTGCAACGAGATTTTGGATAAACAAATCCGCTTCAGCATGGGAAACTCGTCCACTCCAAATCGGCGGATAGATAGCAACCTTTTGGGATGGCTAGAAATTTGTATCCATGAGTCACGTAGTGCACGTCTTCAAAAAATTTCATTCCTTATAAGCAACTGCATAGGGCTGAATGTCTAATCATCAATGGAGTGGGAAAGAACAACAACGGCAATCCTCAGTGACACCGACACCCTGCAGCAGTATTACAGCACAAACGCAGCGCAGACCTTGGATGCTTTCAGTGTTTTTCCAGCGTTATTTATTTGTTACTGCCAGCGGAAAGCTAAGCTGTCAAAGAGAATATCAAGAGTATCCAGTTGTGTTGGCCGAAAATTCGCACAAACCGTTCAGCCTATCCTGGACGTGAAATCCAGGAATTTTGCGGCTAGAAGACGATAAAATTAGCGGGAAAACATGACCTGGAAACATGTAGCATTGCTTTGTTTACTTGGCTTTCTGACTCAAGATTCATGAAACGATAAGCACGCAAGCCAACTATGGCTAGGGTGACGGGTTCTTCCACACATTAGGTAACACTGAGAGACGTAGGGAGCAGTTGGTTTCTAACCGGGTTTCGCTTGTGATTGCTTGCGCGAATACCAGCCCTGGGTTGGGTAAGTGGGTAAGTAAAAAACCAGTACTAAGTTTTGTGCACGAAAACCAAGCAAAGACAGGCTAGCAATGAAAAATTCTCGGGTCTTGCGTCTCTTAATAATATGAAGTCCATGATATAACCAATTACATCAACCACCTTTGGTTTACGTAATTAACTTTTCATGCTTTCCAATCCAGAAAAGGGTTTGGGACGAATTTTAAGGAAGGAAGCAATAGAACCTCTATCAGGTTTTTTTTTACTACAAAAAGTGTGCTTCAAATGAAGCTAAAACTCGTTTTAGGCGTACTTTTACTTCCGTTAGCAGATTTTTGGGCCACCCGTGACCGGCTGCGCGAGAAAAGGTGGGCTGCTGCGCTGTGATTGGTTCATTCATGAGCGCGTCGCGGCTGCAGCCTTCGAGGGTACGAGCGGCGCCAGGGAGAAATAAACAGGTTTTCTAAGGTCGGGAGAAAAACATGAATGCTATCAGAGACGATGAACTGCAAGGAGATAGGAATCGATGTTAATCAATTGGATTCGGATGACCAAGCTGAATTTGAGAAGCATGCGCGTGCGGCGCGGTCGCGTCGCGGCGTACGTCTGAACCGCGTCCTCCCGGGGTCCCAGCGCGCTTCCTAGCTTCGCTTCACTATCCGAAAATCATTTTGACACAAACTGTATGTATCTATCGATACAACCCTCCCTTTCCAACTATTACATCAGCCAAACAACACAACACAGCAGCAGAACTACTGACACGGCCGCCATTGCCTGCATCGAACAGCTGCCCCGTCGGCGTCTCTGGCTATTACCCACAATTTCACGCGACAAAATCGCTGAACAAAATAGTTTTCAGGAATTGAGTAGAAAACTTCCTTGTAGCTCCCAACAATAGCGAAGAACATCATTAAATTACAGGGCGCGGCTTAGACTCGCGGACACGAAATTTTCGTTTGAAATGGACTATAAACAAGCATTTTACTCATAATTACAGGACAATCAGAAGGGAGTGAATGTTGGTGCATTCACGGACCGAAGGAAGCGGTGCGGTTGTCCACTATCAGTCATGCTTTATATTGATTGAAAACGACCGCGTCTCAGTCCATGGTTCTTTTACTAGTATTCACTACTGGTTGAATGAACTAAAACTGGCAATAATGCATTTAAAATTCTAAAACTACCAGCTCCAATGTTCCAACCGCACCTCACTGAAAGCCACCCATACTTACAACTTTCTGCCTGCACTCATTCGACGCTTCCCCGAAGCAAACAAGTTTTTAGCGTAGCACAGCTAGGTGGACAAAAACGCGCATGTCAGACTACCGCAAATCAATCAATAAATGCTTGACAGCATGCTGAGCAGTGCAGCGAGTCTAAACGAAACTGACAGCTATCAAGTCAGGGAGGCATTCTGCGGAAACAGTTTTTAGAATGATAGATGGCATCGGATGTGGGGGCCAGGAACATGTGATCTATCGAACGGGGGAGACTCTTTGTTGCAGTGATAAATGGAACAGTTCGCCGTCCAAGCGGTCGATCACAGATCGGTACAACTGGCACAAAATGATCGATAATCAGAAACGTCTAATGATAAAATAGTATACAAAGCATCTGTATTCTAGTTCATGGAAGAAATAAGAGGAAAAATATGATAACGCGGATAGACCACGCCCATAGAGGTACTGTTCAGGTGATCAACAGCAATATACTGCTTTTATGGTAACGCGCATACCGGAGAGAAAAAATGGAAATAGGAAAGAAATGAGCAACGGATGAAAAAAGCAGAGAATGTGCAAAGTTCATACTTAGTCACAAGTGGCAGCGTCATGGTTCGAGGCGCGCTTATCGATCTTATTATCGACCGATCGAAGCCACCGGAAGTTGGGTAAATCAGTGCAAAAACGATCATTTGAACTTGGAACGTGGAGTAATCTGTGAGCAGGTTTTGATCGATCCTCCTTCGGAAGGCGTGGCCTAACTACAACTGTCCCCATGCTCCATAGTGCAGCGAGAAATACATGGAATTTGCCGTATAAAGAATGAGAACGTCCTACATGAGGTAGATCAATTTTAGCGATTCATGGAAAATGTTTACGGCTTGTTTCAAAACCGGTGATAGTATGTTTGCACATACTGCGTGCCTTTCTCGCCGTCCTCTCCAATTGCTGCACACTCTTCCGCGTTTTCTCTTTCTCTAATATCTCTTCTACTATCTCCACTTGTGAAACGAATAGAATTTTCGATAGAATGAAAGTGGTGTAAAAGAGGTTTGCTGTTTATTTATTTATCTATTCTATTGATTACTTACTATCTTTGACCGGTGTTGGTTAAGATATGCCCGCTAAAGTTCTTCAATAAGGTGAACCTGCATATAACAAATACTTTGACAACATCGATTTATTGATTCTATTGATTTTCTAGTTCTGCTTAGGGCAGTTTTCATATGAAATTCTGAAAAACAGAGGCGTAAATCTACATATGTAGTATAATCTATTAATCAATCAACTATATTTGAGTTGTGTAGATGTGCGCAATGTCTCCACTTCTCGCCTACCTCTCCAAGTAGCGCACACTCTCAGGAATTCTTCTTCATTCTAATTTCTATCCAACTTTCTTGAATGTTGGAACACTCGATATAAAGTACGCCAAATCAATACGAAATAGTGTGAAGTGGTCATGTATCCCAGTCAATTATGCAAGTTCGAGCCGAAACTTTGTGTAGGGGGAGGGTAGTTGAGGTGCAGAACACGAATATTGTATTCATTTTGTACTGTAGCCCCATCTTGTACGGTTACGGTAAGAACATTCTAGATACGGTATCCCATAGAACTCTCACAAATTTTTCGCACATTAGCCACTTTGGACGCTGATTGCGGTTACCAACATTGCTTTGTATGCCTTCGTTTTCTCCTAAAAAATGGCACTTTTCTCTCAAATTTCTCACCATATACCTATGGTAAACCTACAGAAACGAGGTTGCGGTACAAAATGAATACTATGTATATTTATGTTCAGCTCCTCAATTCCGCCCACCCCCTATACAAAGTAAAAGTTGGAAAAAAATTGTGGCCTCCGCCATTTTGAAACTTGGCTGGAAAAAGAAGTAATAAAAATACTAATTGTAATATTGAATAATTCAAAAAAATTGTTCAAAAAATAACAATAAAAATAAACAGAAATAGTAAAGATAAACATAAAATATACTAATACAAGGTTTTATTTGTTCTGTAAAAAAATTTCGAAAAATTGGCCACCTATTCTCGGGGCTGGGCACTCCTTTGCGTAAGCCACTGTCGTGTATGTAGTGCACTTGTGTGCTGGAAACAATTTGCCATCGTTGATCTTTTTCCATCTTTCTATAATACTTTGGGCCATATACATAGATGAGATGAGCCAGAGTGCGGCTGCCAACACCCACAGATTTACCGGGCGCTGCGGTAAGGGCAGTTCAAAAGTAAAGGCGATGTGTTTTTTCCTCGAAACATGGAGGCTGGTGATCTACTGGTGAAGCGCCATCAATCGATTGCATCATAGCTGGGCACCTGAGTTACCATAACGACTATCATCTGTCTTTTCTATAAAAACAACTAGATTGAATGTTTTCACATTGAAACCAATCAAAAACCTAGCAATTGGAGCTTCTCAGAAGTGTTGCGGGGTATCAAACAGGCAACAGAAAGGAAATGGGTGACCCATGGGAGAATCTTCTCCCAATTGGAGAAAATTCGCTAGCAGTAGCTTACTTGTATAAGAATAAATGAGAAAACAAAATAAGAGAGCTAGCTAGAGGTAGGGCGAATATCGAGAGCGCATAGCACTTGCCACGGTGCACATTGACAGCTCTGCAGCATGAAGAGGAGGCAAGAACAACCGACGACGAACGGATGTAATGTTGACCAAGGGCGCTTGAGGATACAAACAGATCCTGTATTTACTTACAAATCTCGGCACAAGATCGATGATGTACAAAGTAACAGAAATTACCCACTTGAGAACTGCGAATATGGTGAGTACTACGTCCGCAGAACCGAGTGCCTATGCAAATGGTTCGAAACGATCGATAAAAATCTAATAAGATCGATAAGCGACTGCAACAAAGATCAAAATTGAATTCAACAGTGATTTTGTGGGATTAGATTCATATGAAAACGGAGGGAGAGAACTTGAGGGAGAAATATGGGAAAAAAGGAAAAGATGAAGTTGTAATGAAATTGTAATGAATCCTGGCAGTGAGCACGTGAATTGAATTGGAGTGAACTGAATAAATGAATGGGTGGATAAATGAGTGAATGGATGGCCCGAATGGATGATTTGGATGAATGAATGAATGAATGAATGAGTGAATGAATGAATGAATGAATGAATGAATGAATGAATGAATGAATGAATGAATGAATGAATAAAGAAATGATTGAATGAGCGAATGAATGAATGAATGAGTGAATGAATGAATGAATGAGCGAATGAATGAATGAGTGAATGAATGAATGAATATGGTGAATGAATGAATGGATGAATGAATGAATGAATGAATGAATGAATGAATGAATGAATGAACGAATGAATGGTTAATGAATGAATGAAAGAATGAATGAATGAATGAATGAATGAATGAATATGATTGAATGAATGAATGAATGAATGAATGAATGAATGAATGAATGAATGAATGAATGAATGAATGAATGAATTGAAAGAGTGAACGAATGAATGAATGAATGAACGAACAAAGGAATGGATGAATGAATGAATGAATGAATGAATGAATGAATGAATGAATGAATGAATGAATGAATGAATGATATGAATGAATGAATGTGAATGAATGAATGAAAATGAATGAATGAATGAATGAATGAATGAATGAATGAATGAAGAATGAATGAATGAATGAATGAATGAATGAATGAATGAATGAATGAATGAATGAATGAATGAATGAATGAATGGGTGAATGAATGAATGAATGGAATGAATGAATGAATGAATGAATGAATGAATGAATGAATGAATGAATGAATGGATGGATGAATGAATGGGAATGAATGAATGAATGAATGAATGAATGAATGAATGAATGAATGAATGAATGAATGAATGAATGAATGAGCGAGTGAATGAATGAATGAATGAATTGAAAGAGTGAACGAGTAAATGAATGAATGAATGAATGAGTGAATGAATGAATGAATGAATGAATGAATGAATGAATGAATGAATGAATGAATGAATGAATAAAGAAATGATTGAATGAGCGAATGAATGAATGAATGAGTGAATGAATGAATGAATGAGCGAATGAATGAATGAGTGAATGAATGAATGAATGAATGAATGATTGAATGAATGAATGAATGAATGAATGAATGAATGAATGAATGAATGAATGAATAAGTGGCAAAAATAAGTACAAAAGCACCAAAATGGGAAACTTATGGTAGAAAAAGAGCAAGAATAGAAGGGGCAAGGAAATCCATGCGGTAGCCGAAACGATTTTCAGGAAGAATACTTAACTGAAAGGGTTTCTGTGCAAAATAGATGAAGACAAAGCAAACAAGAAGATGAAAAGAAAGCAAAAAAAGGAGAAGAAACATGGACAGAAAGATCTTACTCTTTTAGCGTTTCGAGAGCCCTAACGGAAATTTTCTTGGGACAGATTTGGCGGGTATTTGGTGGAACCCTCGGGATAGGACGAACACGGCTAATAGACTGATCAAACAGATCAATAGTGGATGTGGGTGCGATTGCTCGGTGCACACCTCCAGGAACAGCTGCATGTTGGTGAGGCAGAGAGGGAGAAGGCGCGCAAAACATCGTGGCAAAAGCACATCTGGCAAGGATTTGCTGGAAAATGTCAAGGAATCGTTGAAAATCCTTCACAGCCGTGGCTGAAGCACACATCAAAGCCTATATCCGAAGTTTTCGAGAAGTGTCAGCCAAGGTGTGTCTACTACTTGTAGTAAATCCATTCCTCATGGACAAAATATGTAATATGTTTGCCCTGGAAAGGTGGTGGACGTGATTCTGGCGAAGGGGCTCACTATGATCAAAAACTAGGCTTAGAGTTTCGTCTGCGGGGTTGAAAAGACGTTTGACCGGATAGATTTGACATTTTGACGCACATCATTGCAGGCCTCAAAGAAGGCGATCCCCCGTTACCCAATAAAACTGTTAATAACTTCGTATTCTGCTCCAATACTAACAACATTCTTAATTCATCCATTCATTCATTCATTCATTCATTCATTCATTCATTCATTCATTCATTCATTCATTCATTCATCCATTCATTCATTCACTCATTCATTCATTCATTCATTCATTCATTCATTCATTCATTCATTCATTCATTCATTCATTCAACCACCTTCTTGCCGAGGTTCACTGAAAGTCGGGCATGGCGCCTGTTTCGCGACGTGTTAAGTAAGTGTTATTAATAAAATAACTACCTGCTACCCGTTTAACTCCTCTCCCCATGCCAAAAATCGCGGCCCTGTTTAGAGGCTACAATCCTGATGATAGGGTTCTTCCGACTCTAGGTGGTTTATCGGAACAGGTGGGTTACCGAGAACCGACAGAAGCAAAATCTGATTCCTCTTTGCGCTCACATTTCTACTCGACTACGAGCACTGGTCATTAGTACCGATTGAACAGTAGTCATGTGAAGGCAAGGCGTTGAATTGTTGTTTTTTCTAAATAAGCAATTGATTGAATGATGTGATTGCAAACAATGAGCTAACAATGGTGTCATGCAGAAAGCACGTCTGCGCTGATAAAGTGTGAGTCTTCAGATGTGTCACCATTATGCACAGAAACTGCTACCTTTCCTTACGTATCCACACAGCTTTTCAATATTCATATGATCATGACCTACATACTTTTGTCATTACCTGCAATGAACAAAACTAGTTGTTAAGCTCAGCAAAAAGGTATTTGTTCAGCTGGACACGCTCTTTCTAAAATCTCTCAAGTCTCCCTCCAACCGCAGATGTTATTCGTGCATTTCAGATGCTTGCGAAACAGTTGATTTGCCTGATACTCCTATTCCACTGCTGTCTTCAGTATCCTTACAGCTTCAAGTGTACACTGATGTATAAAGACTATTACCTTGCTGAACCATATGTCATAAATATCAATGTAACATATGAGCTAAATGAGCCACAACTAGCAGCGATTTGTTATGGCGGCGGAGATGACGTTATTTTCATTAATACTACGTAAGTTCTGGTTCCGTTCATATCATCTTTTCTGTATTTTATGCCTTAAAAAGCTTTCAATGCTAAAAAGGCCCAAATGAAGGGCTCAATGGCCTGGCCTCTTCTAATAATCTTTTTGAGAAACGATTTCATCAAAAAAGACTTTTTTAGTGAATTTTCCATGGATTTGCGCCCATTTATGAACTGGCAATGTACTCAAGAATGTCCTGAATATACGTATCTACATAGTATCTTTCAGTGGCGAATATATGAGGACCGAGAAAAGCAATATGTATAGTCCTTGTGCGCATTCGGTGGAAAGTTTTTGAGCGCGCAGAAGCTGCGGCGCGTGCGCGGCGCGTCCCGTTTGTAACAGCGGTCCGGCGTCTTCACTTAGCTGTGAGGACGCCGTTCGTCACAATTGGGCTCAGGTAAGCATTTTTGCGGCTACCTGAGCTGAGCAGCTCTCTCCTGGGAAGAAAACAAATGAAAAGCCACAAAAACGTGAAAACGCACCGCAGGTTCTGCGCGCTCGAAAACGTTCTACCGATTGCGCACAAGGACTATATGTATGTACATTCGAATTCCACAATTCGATCTCATCTTGTTTGAGAAACATTACTCAAAACCGTCTCATTCTGATTCAGACATCTCATAATTGACGGCCAGACTGTGCGTGTATTTCGCGCGACACGAGCTTCTCACACTACATTTGACTCGCGCTTGAATTTTGCCCTGCATTTTTCCGCCTCAATCAAAACTCTTGTTCAAATTCCGCGCGCAATTAATTTCGCTTTGCATTTTTTTCGCAACGTTTAAGTTTTGGGCTATGTTTTCATAGATACTTTACAAAATGAGTAAAAATTTCGCATGACTCTTTTAGTTGTCAACGTTTATTGTTACTCTATAAATAATTTTTCCTTATTTCCTATTGGGTTGCGCAATAAGTTCGTGCGATTTTTCAGGGGCACTGGATGTTTTTTCGCGAACTGAGTTAGTTGAACTTAGATGTTGCTGAGATTAACCATTTTTAGTGGTTTTTGTAACATCTAGGGCAACCTAGCGGATAGATGTCTCTTTGCTCATAAAACTTTATATTCAGAGAGGGGATATCCTCCAGGCTATAATTAACCTCACTGAGGCGGGAATCCATTTCTTCACCGTTCTGTCAGAAGTACATATTTGCTTCTCTTTAGATGTTGTTCATATATGTTGCCTTTTGAGCTTCATTCGCTCCACGACAGAAGTGGAACAGTAATTGTCGTCGGAGGTTGTCTTCCTAGTTGACGAGAATGAAGTGTCACCTCAAGTAAAAGAGAATGAAGTGTGGCGAGAATTGAGAAAATCGGTTGGAATATTTGTGAAGAGTAAATCGAGAACTACTGATCTATTACTGATACGCATTCGAACAAAGTTAGATTTCCAGTAAAAAATGGAGATATGAAATCGCACAAACTCAGTGCCCAACCCAACAATACTGAATTTGACACTTTTGTAATTCTATTTTCCCATACCGGTCCCCGAGATGGTGGAGACCTCAATTTTTTCCCACACACCCCTCGCCCTCTTGCTCTCTTTCTGCTATCATCCCACTCGTTCTGCTTTCGTGGGTGTTTCTAATTTCTATAGTACCACGATCTGGGTCATTTTTATGACGTTTTTCGTATATCGCCGGAATCAGAGTGTCGAGAAGATTCCCAATCTGCTAACAGCTCAAACACGAAAGCGAGGTGAGACACGGCCTTTAAAGACACCGTTCCACCCCAAAATTGTTTTTGAGATTTTGGAAAAATCTTCAGTAACTGCTGGTCAAAATGGTATACTTATATAATTCTGCACAAAACTGCAGAAAACTCATTCTCAGGGAAAATAACACTCTGCATTATTGTGTTCATATACCACCAATTTTTGCCACCAACTTTCTCGGCAGATATCAAAGGCTGAGAAAATTTCTTTTCAGATGCAAGAGCGCTATCAAACACTATCTTCCGCCACACAAGGTTATGGTTTTAGAGCTACGGATTAAGAGGAATTACACCACCGAAAAGCAAGTACTATTCCAATACAGCGGGAGCTCCTATTCAGTGTCTGTATTCTACAGCGGCTGTCAACAGTGGCTTAGCAATTCGATTCCTTGTCGCCAAAGATACACCGAGGACTGGTACCTTGCTTTGTGTCTTGGATCCTCCCCGTGCAAAGTTGGGAACTGTCACGACTTCATCTATGCAGGTAAGAACACTTTAAATTGAGTAACTACTTTTTCTTTCCCTTCTTCAACGCATCTAGATTCAATCTGAAATGAGCCTAAGTATTCACACTAAAGTGAAAAAAGTCGTGGATTTATTCGCGCGAATCAGGGTACATAGAGTGCGCAAGGAGTAATTTTTGCAAGAAACGACTCGTGAAAACAGGTGTATGTAGCGTTCCGATTTTTTTTACCAATTTTTGCTGATAGAATGAGAAAAATACAAAGATGAAGTGATCGGTGTTACTCAAACCCGTTTGGGGGATGTGCTCAAAAATTATTTGGATCCGGCATCACTGCTAAGCCTGACTGAGCTCATTATCACAAAAAAAAATGCCTAGTGCTGCTCTGAACTTCCTGCCCGCGGTGGACCCGCGGTACGGAGCCGATCGGCGGTGGATCCGCGGTTGCCCGCGATAAATCCACACATGCCCGTGGTGGGGAACCGGGATTGACGTCACTCCCGCGCTATGCCCGCACATGCCCATGGTGGGGCCGCATCCGCACATACCCGCGATGGACCACCGGCAGTAACATTGCTTTCTGCGGTGGACCCGCACATGCTGCACGGTGGACCTGCACATTCCCGCGGTGGATCCGCAGTAGCGCTGATTCACACGTCTTCATTTTGGGAACCAACTCAATCGTCGACACGTATGGCCAGCGGCAGCGTATTTGGAGTCATCAGCTTTGGAAAGAGGTAGGTTCGAATCCCTGGATGTGCATATGCTTGCAAAGTGAAGTGGAAGTGCCTCCACGGTTGAGCCTTTACCCTTCTTCGCCGGCAACCCCAACACAGACTCATTTTCGATCAAAATATTACATACACAACACAGGCGCCGGAAAAGTTGGCTTGTGCTGGAAGCAATAAAATTATCATTCATGCCAAGAGTAATGTAATTATGTAGATTCAGTGCGAAATGACCAATATATAGTTCAAAAGTAGCACTGCCCTGCTATTCTGGTTTTTTAAAAACGCATACGCCCGGATCTGCACATGTCCGCAGTGGCGAACCGACGCTCTACCTCGGGCATACCTCAGATCCACCGCGGGCAGAAAGTTCAGAGTGAGAAATAAGTAAGACAGTAAAAATTGCACAAAGAATTATACTTGTTGCATCACCAGCACAGACACCACACTATTCCAGGATCGACGAGCACCTCTTTCCGTGCAGACACCTCGACCTTAGGATTGACGAGCACCACTACCGGCACATACACTACAACTTCAGGACGAACGATGACCTCCTTCAGCACAACCAGCTCGACTCCAGAGTCGACGAGTTCTTCATCCACCACAGGCAGCACGGCTCCAGCGTGGACGACCTTTTTATTCACCACAGGCAGAACGACTTCAGACTGGACGACTCTTTCATCCACCACAGACAGCACGACTCTAGAGCAGACGAGTTATCCATTCACACCAACCAGCTTGACTTCAGATCGGGTCACAAGTACTGCCGCTCCCACCACTTTTTATAACAGCACATCAGGTGAAATTTTTTGGACTCGCTAAGCTAGTATTATAAATTCCCTTATTTATTTATTGAAATACAAACGAAGCTGCGAAAAAAATAAGGAACAACGAAAAGGAACCAAGGCAGAGCACAGCATATTGACTATTTCCGAGTCAGCTAAGATTTTACACAAGAATGGTCCTAGCTCATGTCGAAAATAACATGTCGTTCTCCACTTAAAGCGAGTGAAGAAGTTTCCTGTCGAGGTCCTATTCCCGGCACGCGAACGCACCTTGCTAAGCATAGAGCTAACTAGGGCTTACGTGACCAACTTGACCCATGTGGAAAAAAATTATTGTGGACCTGGACATGACTTCTCATAGCATCCTTGCTGCATGAAATGAGTATTCTTCTTATGGAGAAACAACTTCATAAGTTGGTTGGAAAAAAGTTCAGAACCAGCATATTTTGTGACGGAAGGTCTACCCCATAAATTACAACACAAAAACAATAATTCCTTCTAAACTGGAACATGAACAGAGAGGCAAAACTACGGTCAGAGAAAAATTGAAGTATAATATTTTCTTTTCTGGGACTCCTAGACGGCCGTCCACATGGACAAGTGCAGGTAGAACGACCACAGGTGAGCAAATGAATAAACAAAACAGAGGGAAAATACCTGCTGAACCACTGCTGCAACATCATCTTGAGATCTGTTTCGCATGAAAGTGGATATCTGGTAGAAATTACATTTTGCAGATGAATTGTAGCACAACTCAATATTTCAGGAACGACATTCTCTAATAGATGGACCACTACTGCTCTGCCTGTGTGCAAACCGTTGGTTATCGATGCAGGTATATATTCTGAACGAATTCAATGTGACTCAAAAAAGAGCATTGAGCTTCTCGTCATATTCTGTGACTTTTGTGACTTAGCTATGATATCATGTTCGTGAGCGGCATGAACAGATATCTGGACTAGGATTCATGGAAACATAACCAAGCGAAAAAAGGCTAACAAATGAACTCTTACGTCCTCCCCTCCCTGACATTACGTAGTCTATACGATGACAATCACACATTACACCAACCAACATTTGTTTTTTTTTGGTTTTTTTGGTCTTTTCTGGTATTGATATTCACTTCTTCTATGGGGAGCTAACAGCGTGACCGCATCAATAATTTTTGTAAAACTTTTCCTATGCCAGCACAATTCTTCTCCTCCTCAGCGTATGTCCTGCGCATTCGTGGTGTCCGCCATTTTGGTTCTCCTGCGCCATGGATCACGCTCCTGAGCGGCATTCCTGGTGACTCCAACCTCTTTCACATCCTTATACACGGTGTCCTTGCATTGTTTTTTTAGTGCGCATCCGGGACGCATGCCCGTAAGTTCCATCTTCAAGGCCTTCTGGATAGGGTGTAGCCGTGATCTTCTCATAACATGACCAGACTATCGCAACCTCTGGTGCAAGCATCTTTACCTGTATGGGCGCCGTTTGCATAATTGTTCTTATATTTTCGTTTCGCACCTTATCAAGTCGCGTGAGCCCACATGTCCCTTTAAGATCAAGTCGCGTGAGCCCACATGTCCCTTTAAGCATGCACATCTCAGCCATGTTCAACATTCGTTCGTGCGTCTTTGACACCGGCCAACACTCACCGCCGTATATCAGTGCCTCACAACAGTGCGATAGATATTCCCTATCAATATCCTACTTATGCTATCATACTATTACATGCGTATTGTGTCATAAAATATGAAAACGACCTCGCCGTGAAATATTCCAAAGGACTTGCTATGAAGGCCGATAAGGATGGTACATGGCGAGTGGTGGAGTGAAATTCTTTCGGTCGTTGATGTGCGCGACCATGTAGCAAATCCCAGAAACAGCAAAGGAGAGGCTCGTAGAGTGGAGCCACGTTTTGGCAGTCTTCTGTTCAGTGAGCCACATGGTAAGATGCGTATTAGAGTTGTAAAGGGCCAACTCTCATCTCCACTTCAACAGGTCTTTGAGAAACTCCCTCGGCTGCGGGCAGAGAAGGGAAAACTGATTATGGCTTGAAGGTGCACTTTTGGAACCGAAATCATGACTAAAGTTTGAGAAGGCAACCCGGCTATGTATACCTAACATGGCGAAGTTTTGAGAGTGGTCTGAAACTACCATATTGTAGATTATAGGTACCGATCGATAATGGAAGGTACTAGAACTTTCAGAAAAGACTGCAGCAATGTCCAGGATTACAACAATGTCCAGGATTTCCCCATAAACATCTGATGTGCAATTTACGTACACAAGCCATGTAATCCCGGATACAGTGGTCACTGACTCTTCCAGAAAACACGACTTCTACAACAACAACAACAACAACAACAACAACAACAACAACAGCAACAACAACAACAACTGGCGGCACTTCCACAAATAAACATGTTCAAACGACAACACCGTATAGGACCACAACGACCACAACCAGTGAGAAAACAGGTGATATGTTTTTTTGTTGAAAAATGGGTGCATGCAACGCAAAGGTTCTCAACTGTTCTACATGCTCCCTGTGGTCTCCCTACAACTGTTACCTTGTTACTCATGACCCTCGTTAAATTTTGGAGACTACCGTTCTCTACTGGTTTTTAAAATTTAAAAAGAATCTTCTGGTGATTGGTGTTTTCAGATTCAGATAACTGAAGCACCATTTTTTTGGTATGGGGTGTTCTTTCCTTTTCTATGAGAAGAGAGCTGAAGTGGTCATTGAAATCAACCAGAAAATTCAAATTACCTATTTATTAAGTTACAAAACAGTGCTGAACAAGAAATCATTCAACTTCACTGTCGACTTTCAATTGGTCAGGCTTTCGTTCGCAAATTGTCGAAACTGTAGAGCATACATAACGTAAAATATCATCATCTAAGGCAGTTTTACTGGTTGTATACGGAACGATATTTCAACGGAAAAATTAAACGAAATACCTATCTCAGTAGGAGAGGAGTAGCCAGCTAACAAGAAAGACAGTCAAGAACCAACGTAATATTGATCAGCATTGGGTGTCCTTGCACGAGCTCGATAGAACTCTGCCACGTCCTGCACTCCACATGAAGTATGTGTATTCAGATAGCTCTGCTTTGCTAATAATTGTATGACTGCGTTTCCAAGGTTCTCAACGGTTCTACTGACAAGCGAAGGATACTTCATCAATATCACTTTCGTAGCGAAACGCATATTGCCTTACGCAGCTCGCGGCGCTGATTTCAAATCTGTTTTCATCTGCTCCCAAATTTGTCTCTTTGAGAAGTTATGCCCGTTTTTTTCATGTCAGGAGCGCTCATGCAGGGCGCACAAGGTCGATGTTTCAGGTGAGCCGTGGCGCAGTGGTAAGTTTCTCGCTTTTCAAGATCATCATCGATAGTTCAGTTCCTCTTACAGCCTGCTGTTTTAAATTTTCCCACCACCTACTGTTTTCCTCCGAAGTTCCTATCCACGCAGTTCTACAAGGTTTTTCACCTATAAATTGATCTTATGGAAGATTGGAAGCATTTGGAAGGAATTTCACTACACCGATCCTGGAAACAGTGACGCTGTTGATTCGACCAAGTGTACGAAGATCAAACTTCAATAATTTTACCCGTTATGTTATGTATACTCATGATTACATAGGAGTTCGTGAAGACAGCGACTGTAACGAGATCCTTTCCATTCGCTACTCACACTGTGAGAAGCTATTTTGTTTTGAGCATTTTGTATTATTCTACCACAAATGCGCATGAACTATTGGAGTTCAATCCTCGTATATTTGGTCGAACCAGCAATGTCCCTGTTTCCAAGATCGGTGGAGTGAGAATCCTTCCAAATGGTTCCAAACATGCAAATACCAATTTATGGGTGGAACACCTTAAAGAACTGCGCTGAATGGACTTCCAGAGGAAAACAGTGAGAGTGAGAGGCGTTGAGCTCGCGATGTTGATGCTGAGGAGCGAGAAACTTACCATTGAGCCACGAATCACCTTATGCATCGACCTTGCGCGCACTACCTGAGGGTTCCTGACATAGAAAAACGAGCGTAACTTCTCATAGAGACAAATTTGGAAGTAGATGAAAACATATTTGAAATCAGCCTCGCGAGCTGCGTAAGCCAATATACACCCCGTCACGAAAGGTGATACTGATGAAGCATCCTTCCTCGGATCGTTGCGGTTGTCTTCACACAAATAGAGCGACTGATAAGCGGAACTCACTGACTGACTAATTAGTTGTCAGATTAATATCTTCCATATTGTTGTTACTCAGCGAAATGCTAGCTTAACTCTGTACCATTATTCTTTCAGAATTATCAACTGAAATGATAACCACCACAGAGATGCCAATACATCCGTTGAGGAACATCAGCGAGGTTTTTTTTTTTGAAGTTTTGTAAAACATGTAGTACTTACTTCTCGAAGTCTCTGCATCCATAGTCATGCCACAGAACGAGGAAAATCATAAAGAATGTTCTAAATCTTACATCATGCGACAAGTAATAGGATCGACTCGTACTAAATGTGTGCATCAATTGCGCGTCAGACGCACGCAACTACTTGCGATTTTCCGTCACAGTGCGCCAGAACTACAACCGCCCTTAACCTTCATCACATAGGCATGCGCGCGTCAAACGCGCACATTTATAATAGTATAAACTGCCCTTTTTACGTCTGTGATCTCCTTGTTGCGACAACCGGGGAAGTCTGTGGATGCTCCTATGAGAAGTGCAAATAGGGACTATTTTATTATATTTCTTTTCATTGCTGTAATGTTTTTAAGAATGATGTTGATTTGCATAACGTAACGGAGGTCCTCAACAAAACACTGGAGTACGCTGAAAATCGTACACAATTGTCGACGGAGGACATTGTTGAGATTTCAACGATCCTTTCGAAATGTGCGAATCTTACTGGAATTAATGAAAAGGTAAAGTTGTAAATGTGTCTTATTGGGCCCAAGCTTGACACAACACACTTTGAACATCATTTTGAGTCGTCTGTTGGATAGCAGATGTTCACGCTGCGATTTGATTAATTGAAGGACTCCAAGATGATTCTCCTAAACATTGATCATGTGATGTCAGCAGATGAGTCCGAAATAGCTAAAAGTGGAAACAGTACCGACAAGTGAGTGCTGGAATATAACATTTGACATAAATATTACAGTATAATATGCATGAGTCCAATGACTTTTTACTTCTCAACACAAATTCAGGATTCTTGATCTTCTACCTGTACTAGCTGCTAACACTAATGCCACTGAATTCAACTACCTTTCCGGAAAGAATCTTGCCTTCACTTCCCGGTCCGCGGACTCCACAACTGAGAATCGATACGGCCTTGCCGATTTGGGTAACAAATTTGAAGAACTGTTCAACGCTTCAGGACAATTCTCTAGACACAACTCTATTTTCTTGACGGTGCCTGGTGTGGAACAGCGAAGTCGACCTGCTGGTAAGCGCGGCTTCTAGAAAATCGTTGAATTGCTTGCAGCTGTGAAGGAACTTCTGCAATGTCTGAGCTCACTTCAGAACGTCGTGTAATTTTCGCCATTTATCGCAATCGGAAGCTGTTCAAAGGCCGTAAAAGTTATCGGGTATACTCAAGCAGGCCTGTATGCAGCGAAGGTACTTTTTGTATACATCTAGAAAAGGGAACGCTTCTATATACGGTTTACTGATGGGGTTTTGAAAGCTGAAAATAATATCCTGGTTGCGTGTCCGCTTACGCACTTGCGTGCGTCTGTTTTTGTACCGAAGTTACATACATCATTGAGATTACTTACCTACCTACTTACTTATCCTCTTTAGTTCGCGAATGCATGGGTCGCTGCTGTAAGTGCTAGAGATCTTGCTCCGTAATTGTTTTTCAGCATCATCTGTCTATTGCCAGAATCTTCGCTTGTTGCTAGCTCATTCCAAAAAAGAAAAGATCTTTTCCGCTTGTTTTAGCCCGGTTTTATTGGTGCTTTTATCTCGATCTTCCATTCCGTAGGGCGCATCTTCCACAACAGTTTGTGTTGCAGAAATTATCACTGAGGTTACCCAGGGTAACCAACGCAGGCATCAGCGCTTTTACCTTGCGTAAATGAGATGATTCATCCAGTTCTCCTCACATAGAAACCTTGATAAATCGCCAATCTGAACGAAATTGTGACAGCAGGACCTATGGGAGCTAGTGGAGTTTATAAACTCTTTTCCTCCCCGGACTACCAACAAGATTTTGTGGATTTTTCTCTTTTTTTCTTCCCAGGGTTCAATGGCAGCATGTTCTTGAAGTTCTTCCGAGCATTGATTACGAAAACAAGGAACCTTGGACGCAAAGTTACCTCACTATTGGTTTTACTATATACTAGATGGCATACCCGGCTTCGCTCGGGAGTTTGACTATCCTTGGCTTTTCACGCTGGTGCGCTTAATTGGGATACAACCACAGTAATTTCATGTTAAATAATTTCGTTAACATTTTTTTACCTGTTCGTTTGTGAGAAAGCCGATAAAACCAATCAATCGATAATTTCGTGCAAAGTAGTTGTCATATTCGTGCTAGGCCCACTCACACGTTCACACCCGTCTCCGAACGAAAGTGGAAAAAATCAAATTCAATGAGTCGATACCCTCGCCCAAACTGGACGTCATATTCGTGCTCATCGCACTGGAGAACCCTGGTGGACACGTCCTTGCTAGTTCCCGAGCGAAAGTGGAAAAGTTGATAAAATTAATAAATCAATGCCCTCTCCAAAATGGTTATCATATTCATGTTCAGTGCATTAGAGAACCCTAGTAGACACGTCCTTGCAAGTCCCCGAGCGAAAGTGGAAAAAAATCGATAAAATCAATAAATCGATATCGCCGCCCAAAATGGCTGGCATATTCGTGCTCAGCGCCCCGACTTACCCTAGTAGACATGTTTTCGCCAGTTCCTGAGCAAAAATAGCAAAATAATAAAATTTGGTACAGATCGGTTCACTCTCCGCGATTTCTATTCATTACATACATACATACACTCACAAACTTTCACTTTTATATATACAGATGTGTGCAGGAGAGTGAAATTACGTCAAGTAACGAGCAATAGAAGAACTATAAAAGTTCGTACTGATTTCAGGAAAAGGCATCACCCAAACTGGGAGTCACTCCAAACGATAAAGAAGCAGTTTTATGCACATTGTGATCTCAAGTGTTTACTTTTTGTTGTCGTTGATGTAGTCTACACTTTCAGGAAATCGAGATGAATTCCTACCATCTGCATGTTCAAATCAGGTGTCACTGCCACTAAACTCACCAGTTATGAGCGCTACGATCATAACAGAAGATGAAGTTGGTTGCTTGCTGGTGTATTGTTTTGCATATACATATATACATATATACAGCACTAAATTTTCTGTACCGAAAAAATACCGCGGGAAGAACAAGCCATGCCATATCGCATTTCTGGATTTGGAAAAAGCATATCAGAGATTGCTGCGGAGTGATTTGGGATGTGATAAGAGAACGAGGCATCTTGGAGTACATGATGAGGACAGCTCAAGTCATGTATCAACAGCAGGGGGGGGCACACTTTACATGGAACAACATCAAAATTCGATATAACAGTGGCAATGGTGGAGGCAGGAGGCGAGGGGGCGGGTGGGG
>JARK01001368.1:381830-454595 GCA_000688135.1 Ancylostoma ceylanicum | reverse complement strand
GGGGGGGGGTGGGGCGGGGCACCCCTTCCCCCTTCCCGAGAACTTCTCGCTGAATTTTCGAAATTACTCTACAGCATAAATGAAGACTTTGCATTGTTTATCTGATTTTATTTTTCACTTATTTTTTATTTCAATATTCACTTTATTTTTATTTTTGTAACTTTGTGTTTATTTTCAGTCATTTATTTTATTACTATTTCCTGAATAGTTTTTATCAAATATTTGTCATTATAAATAATGTTTTTAATAATTTTATTCCCTGTCCTGATGCTCAGAACCGCGAAAACCCACAACTTTCTACCACGTCGCCCCCGCCCATTTTTTACGTCCGCTACTGAGCGGTGGGGATGCACCGAAGATCGGCATTGAGCCCATTCCCTTCCATTATGACGCTTGGCACAGTGTGAAACATCTCCTAGAAGGGCCGTCATTTACATTGCTCTATGCGGATGATGTCGCTCGAATCGCAGAATCGGGATCAAAACCCCAACTCAAGATGCAGAAGTTTTAGGCGGCACTTGCAGACTCGAGTCTGAAGTTGAATCTGGAAAAAAAACACAGCACTTGCAGACTCGAGTCTGAAGTTGAATTTAAAAAAAAAAAAAACAGAGTTCA
Organism: Ancylostoma ceylanicum; assembly: GCA_000688135.1. Taxonomy (NCBI): domain Eukaryota; kingdom Metazoa; phylum Nematoda; class Chromadorea; order Rhabditida; family Ancylostomatidae; genus Ancylostoma; species Ancylostoma ceylanicum. The sequence goes on along the minus strand of JARK01001368.1, from coordinate 453,980 downwards.
TCCGCAGTATACAGGGAGGCGACGACGATGGTACCGGTACTGCTTTCGCACAGGCTGGTGGATTCCAGTATTTGGAAAGCATCCTGAGTGCGGACGGAAAAGCCTTAAAAGCATTACGTTTTCGCCACACATTTCAACCATTATCGAAGAGGATTTTTATTTCTTCTAGTTTGGGGTCAGCTATACATTGTCATCTTAATAATAATAATAATTTATCATCGGAAAAGAAAAGAACACATGATGAGCATAGGAGTAAAAATGCCGATATCACAATATGAGTACTATTTCTGGGGAAAAATTGGTGGAAAGTGTGGAACTCATGACAAGGAAGAGCGGTGGCCGGCAACAACGCAAGTCCGTCAGTGGAGAAAATCGGGGCTCACTCACAATACTCACAATTCATACACTCTCATCTTACACTCTTCTCACAGTTCTTACATGTACGAATCCACGGAAATGTCAACGAGTGAACCTACCTAATGTCTTTTCCAGACCATTTCGGACCTTCATTCAATAAACGCAAGTGTTGTGCTGTACTTCAGTATGCAGGATGTAAGTTTTGGAATATTATATTGGTACGATTCTTTGGTTTTTTTTTACTACTCTGCTGTTCACTGATAAAACATGGTTGCTCATAAATATGGATTTCAATACAGTTGGTATATTATTTCGATATGGAACAATACCAAAAAAAAAATGCCAATACAGATAGCAACTTCCTCATTTGTAAGATTTTTTCTTGTAAGATTTCAATTCATTTTTCTTGTAAGATTTTACCACCTCTCCATGGTCATTTCGATGTCACATGGTGGAATGTGGATAAGTTGGAATGGTCTATGGAGAACCTTTGCGAAATGTCGATAGACAGAAATGTAGCAGTGGCGAAGTGTCAGCACTTAACGGATTTCACATTGATTGTGGTGGGTTGAGTTCTACTAACACATCGGTGGAAAAGGAGTCCTTACTGTTCGTTAACCATAATAGCCATGACTTTCTTTCCAGCAGGGTGCCCTCAATGATCCAAACGTGTGTGAACCGAGACTCATGGAGCTGAGTTTTATGACGAATTCGCTGTCAGCATTCTCGCTTTTGTTCTTGACGTTTATGCAACTGTGTGCATAGTGAGTCAACATGAACTTTATGATTACGTTACACATTCAACCATCTGCACCCATCTACATATAAAACATAGCAACGCTTACGACTTTTTCAAAAACCTGGGTGCGCACGTGGGCGCCAAATTCAAAAGATGAGAAGGCGCCTGCAAGTGAGCTGTGGAGAATGGGGTTTGGGTAACATGGGACACCATGCAAAGCCTATGGGGTCTCGGATACTCCTACCATTGGATGTCATTGATTCGGATATCGATTTATTGACCGATTTTTATCGATTTTTCTCGGTTCAACTCCAAGCCAGATCGAAGTGTGCTACCTGGGAAATCTACCACGCTGATCACGAATATGATGACCTTTTTGAGCAATAGTTACTGATTTATTGATTTTATTGATTTCTTGCAAGTTTTGCTCGGGGCGTGATTGAAGCATGCTCGCATGGGTTTTCCACAACGCTGATCGCGAATGTGATGACCATTTTTTCCGTGTGTTTTGGTTCGGCATGGTAAAAGGTGCTTGTGAGGGTTGATGTTCTTTAGCCTCACCAATTACATGAGCCTTAAGGGCAGTTTGTGCAATTGGAGTGCGCCTCAACAATTCTCATGTCCATGATTTTGAGCATCACCTCAAGTGATTTCACACGGCAATATTGACACTCAGCAACTAGTAATAAAAACAAACCAAGGCTAAATCATTCATCATAATTATATGTAGTAGCCAATCACTTGGACAGAACTTTTTTGTATTATAGAACTTTGCAGCTGGCCAAGAATGGGTGAATGCGAACTAGTCAGCTACCTTCGTGGCTACGAAAATCCGAGCAAGTCTAGAAATATAATTAAATTACTGCACAAGCTCGTATTCTTCCTGTTCTACGTGGTCTTTCAAACGTTTTCCGATCAACGACTCACCGGAAACAAATGCACTCACTTCGCAGCATTATCATACACATTGCTCATGAGGTGAGGTGGAAAGCCAATTTTGTTTTTCATAAAAGTGCTAATCATGCAGGGTGCGGCATAAATACCGTGTCAAACTCTTCTGTTAATAACTATAGTCGCAGAAGCCAGAACTCCAGTTGTTCTGCAGTATTAATTACCTGAAACCTTAGAAATCAAATCCATTTGGAAAAGTCTGATGTAGCCTTCTTCTGCAATCCTGACAGTGGTTACATATAGGGCATGCAAAGCCGTTGCGGGCGGCAGACATTCTTGGAGAATTTTTCCCTTCTGCAGCCCTTAAAGCGATCCCATTAAGGGTAGTTATGAGCTAGATTTCGCAGTTTAGCTCATTAGCTCACCATAAGTGTCGAAATGGGATGGACGTAGAGCAAGGGCGGTGTAAGAATTCTGTGATGCTGTCATTACCGCAGCCCACTGTTATTTATTTATTTATTTACACCATACAGGTGTGCCAATCATGCAGAAAAGTATTGGCGTGAAGTACTAAACGATAAAACTATCCGAGAAGATTAAAAAAACAGATTCCTGGAAAACCATCAACTAGAAGGAACAGAGGGTCAGGTCCGTGTTTCCGCCTCATGGTGATGGAAAAGAAACATGGCCCGCAGATCGCGAACTGTGAAGGGATGGATGTCGCAGTGACTACAGTGTTCGGGTATCTAGACTGTTGGGGTGTGGCTGTTACTGTAAGGAGGGTACAGATCTTTGAGATAACCACGACCCAAGAACGCAACTGGAATACCATTTTGGGGTAGTCGCTGAGGCGACTCTTTGATCTGGTACGAACCCCAGGCGTAAGCTTATTATGGTAGGTAACTGACACCGGCCGACTCTCAGCATGGGCGGTGCTAATTAGGTCGGGTGTCCCTTGACTGTCCCTTCTCTCCCCCAAATTTACACATTTTTAGCACGGAAAAGCACCGCCCTTGCTCTACGTCCATCCCATTTCGACACTTATGGTGAGCTAAACTGCGAAACCTAGCTCATAACGACCCTTAATGGAATCGCTTATAGGGCTGCAGAAGGGAGAAGTTTACCCTGGGTAGTTTCAGTAACACAGTTAAACGCTCTTGTTTACAAGTGACAATGAGCTCGCTCTGGTGCAATTCCGCCTGCTTTTGTCGATTGAATCCTGTTTGACGGGGAAAGGGCGTAGTAGTCAGAATTTGGCCGGATTGTCACATAGGTTGCGAGTTATAAATAGCAAATTTTTAACTTGGAGCTGTTCTGGACAGCTACAATATTTTTGTTTTCCATCAATGCTGCCAATGGTTGCTTATTTTAGCACAGTGCTCCTCACTGCTTTTCAAGCTCTTCAGGACATCAGAGTGCTTGTGCCGATGGTCGAGTGCTTTCAAATCATCCTGCGTCCATATTTCCCCATTTGCGTAAGTCTATGTGAGTGACACACTTGGTTTCTCCTACAAATTCGAGAAAATTTCGCTTTGTTTGTGTTTCTGAACAATTCTTGCTTGTGGCCTTTGACTTCACAATTCTCATAATCAAATTCTATTCAGTGGTTCCCATCACTGCCTCTGTCCTGTTGCTGAGCTTCACGAATTTCTTCATTCGTGGTGATGGGTTTTGTTGGATCCGTCATGACTACATATTTTATGGCGTGATTATACCAACGACGATCCTTGTGTGCAATGCTATAATTTGCACGGGTCTCGTTGTCGCTAGTTTCATCCTCAGAGATTTTCAACTTAGGAGATTTGTGAGTTGAACAGTGTTGCAAACACTGAGTTGTTTGCATCAACGCTCTTTGCAGCTTCAGATTGCGAATGGATTTTCTTAGGTGCGTCATCGTGATCATCAGTTCATGCAAAGAATTCTCGCTGTGATCCTCTTCCAAGGTACTTTTGGCTCCTTGTGGGTGAGTCCTTTTGAGAAGAAATTTGGTGTGAAGAAGAGAACAAAGCTCTTGTGTACTGGTAGCAAAAATAACCTGTTAAAATATTCAAATTCTACTAAGTCATGAACGTCCATTTTAGGTAATTCAGTACTTCACGCTCTACTCGCCTTACACCACGGCATGGCACTATGCATTCACAGTAGTGCTGGGCTCACAAGGAACACTACTGGTGCTGGCGTTCCTTTACAAAAGGAAGTGTTCGCTGGAAAGACATTATTGGTCACTTAAAGCAGTTAGGTCGATCAGCAGTGAAAATTCAATTGGTAACTCAAACAGTGCTTAAATGTCTTCTAGAGGTTCTAGCTTGTCGAACAACAATCATATTAAATCGGGTTCATACTTTCACAGAGTATCCTCGAACAATCCCTTCATTCATCATACGCCTCATACATAGTCCTCACACGACGTTGAAGCTTTTATACAATAGCGAATAGAAACTAGAGCTTAGAAGAGTTTTAAAATTCGGGTTTAGACAGCCAATCCACAAGGGCAGTACGGGTGAGCTCTGTGATTGGCCACTTCGACGAATAAGCCAACCGCTGTGATTGATAGCACCGCCCATGTCAGGTATATGCTCCACCCCTACGATTCGTTCATTCACACAGCACCCGCCGTCTCAACTCATTCGGCGTTCATATCCAAATTTTCCATTCCTAAGTGTAACTATTTCTCTGCGAAATCAATTAAATGGCCATTCAATCAATAAATTGATCAATCACTCAACCGTCTACAGGGCTAAGATTGGGGACAAGTTCAAGAGGCCCCTGTTCAAATATGGGCAAGACTATCGGAGAGTTGACGCTAAAGAACGAAAATTCCTTCTCTGGGGGTGCGTAGCACATTGTAAGAGAAATTAGGGTGTTACCAGGCTGCCGTGATAGGCTAACTGATTGAATCCGCCAATCGCAGCAGCCTAATAACGCCTCGCTTCTTCTCACGATGATTCTCACTTTTCTCAATTCCTTTTTTCCCCCAAGGGCCTGCCATGAAACGACGCCGCTCCCCCCTCATAATGCAACCCCCTCCTTGCTGCAAATTTCTAGGATTTGAAATATTTCTAGCGCATTTTTTTCTCAAAATTTCAAGACTATCTTAGATGACGTTACAGACGAACATAAAAGTATAATATAATAGCAATCCTTCTGATAGTTACTGTTCAATATTGGGAACCCGATGCGTTTCTGGACTCACATTGTGGATTCCAGTGCTCGTGTACGTGAATAAATCCATAAAAGGAAACACAATAACAATCTCAACTATATATTTTAATTGTGTCTGTACAAGCATCCTCGATCTAACCCTAACGGGAACAATACGCGTAGAAACAATGGCTAGTAAAAACACCACATAGGTGTGCACATAAGTGGCATGAAAAATACGTATATATATACAACAGACATATAGTGATCACCAATTGTGCTTATCTGTGTCAGTACACCTCATTATCGATCGTGGAGCAAGGATGGAGCCGTTAAGAAAAAGTCAACAAGACGCAAATCTGCACACAATGTCGAGTTGAAGCGTCGGCGAGCTATAGAATTTGAGATTTTGTCGACGAGACGTGGACAACAATGAGGTGTGTAGGAGAGGAAATCGCTGTGTAATATGTGTGGAACTGAGGATGTGAGCGTAGTCGATGATTTCTTTCCATAAATGCTGTGTGGCGATGGCCAATAGTGGGGAGTCGTATATGAAGCGTTCAATTATCGATTGAATGCCGCCGAGCTTGCAGTGGGCTGGAAAGGGTGGAATAATCGACATGGAACAACTAGCACAAATGGTGCGCTGATAGAACAGGTGCAGCGTCGTCTCATCATCATCACACCAACTCATTGGACAGAAGACGGGTTTTCGAGGGATGTGGGTTGCTGTACCTAGACAGAAGGGTGAGGACAAACTCTGCGATTGGTAATTTGGATGAAATGACCAATCGTAGAGCTTAGCTGCAGCGCTCACCTTTCCAGGTACAACGCTTTGCACACATTTCCAAGCCACCTATTCAGCATTTGCAGAGACGCAGAAATGAATGGAGATACATAGTTACAAGAAATTTCTTCTTGAATTTATGAAGAATATCTAATCAATCTCCAATAGCTGCAGTCTGTTAGCTCGGCTGTGATTGGTGCCTTCCGGCTAATCGTCACGCCCACTCATTTGAACTTGTGCAGGCATGGATTCCGTAATACATGGCGTATTTATGCGTGAAGCGCACGAGTTCAAACAGGGTGTGTGACGGGCGACCCAAACGCACCAATCAGAATCGCCTGCCCACGCCCCTTTTCTCCTCACGATGCTCACACCCCAAAAAAGGAGATCTATTCAACAATGGTAGTTTTAACTTTTTACCATAAACTTTTGTGTCCACTTTGTGTTTTGCATTTTCATTTTCAGTGGAACCCCATACAAGCACTGGTGAACTTTGCCCGCACCCTAGAACAGGCTAATTATGTAGATCAAGCAAAACAGCCTGTGCGAGTTTGTGCAGCTTTGGCAGCGCCGCAGCGACGGATCCGTCGTCGTTGAGTTTACCACGTCCGACAAACTATTCATACCAGAGCGCCTGGAATCTACTGGGAAATCTCAACCGTGGATAGTCAAAGCTAGCAGCACCTATTGTTGTCGGGCATAACTATCCCTGCTGTTTTGATTTCCCCTTAGATTCACATCTGGTATGAATTGTCCATGACATTTTTTTGCTACACATCCATGCCAATCTACGTACACCAGTGGTGATGGCCGATATGTCGAGCGATTTTGCCTTTTTTTTAATCTCAACGCAAACCCCAAAAGAAAATTTTTCGCTCGAAATCGACATAAAGGCCGCATGAGAAGGGAAACACAGACTACCAAGCTGGACAATCACGCAAAGCGATAACCCACGTATGCATGCATCAGATGCCATCCACCTCTTTCGCACTAAATTATAACATCGACGAGTGAATAACACCAGAGAGAAGAACAATGATCAACAATGATCAACTGAAGCGATTACCTCTATTCTTGCGCTAACACCAAAACTACCTCTAGGACTTGCCGTCGAAAGAGAACTTTCATGGATTTTCCAGGTAAGATGACATTATTTGTTCTGAAGGCACAGTCCAATCTTCGAGTTAAGTAGAGGAGAAAAATAGAACAGAAAAAAAATTGTGATAGAAGCAGGCCTCAGGTGGAAGAGGCGTGGACGACAAAAAACGAAGGGTGGTCATGCCAATTCATCAGCGTTAAAGTTTACCCAGTAAATCACACAGATGCAGATGCTTAGAAACAAAATCCAGAAGGAGAAACCCTAACCAAGACGGAAACCATCGAGAAAACACCAAATCATAAAGTCTTTGAGGGGGAAATTATAAATTAGAAAAAAAAAGAATTCACCGAAAATCACTTTTTAGAAGCAGCTCTGATTCTTTTCATTTCTGAAGCAGATACCTTTCAATGAAGCGCAAATTTCTAGATATCGTACCGAGAAGTAGTGAGAAAATGATAATTGAAAATACTAATGTGCCCCAATGAAGGATTTTTGTGTTCTGAGTCTAACAAAGGGACGTTTCCATTGGAAGCAAAGACACGCCCATTTTCTGATCTGCTCATTCCCCATTCGCCTGATTTTTAATTTTTCGAAAAACGCGGCTCTTCAAGAACCTAATATAATAGTAAAGTAATGGAAAGAGGGGGTTGTCAATTCTCAAGAACGTTTTTCTTTGAAAATTTTAACATTTTCGACTTTTCATCGCGAAAACTCGTGGATTTCGTTTAAGAACTATTGAACATTTAGGTTATCTTCAATTATTGATCAGTTACTTATCTATCGTTATTTAGGTTAGATTGTTATTTTTCGCTATTTAGTTTGTGTTTTTTGCCCATTTTTGGTCATTTATGTAGTTCCTGTTTTATTTTCGGCCATCATTTCGAAACCCTGAAAAACATGATTCACAAAAAATCTTAATCATCTTTTTCCAAAATTATCGGCATACAAAACCTTTTAAACACCTTTATGACTCAGGAAAGAAATATTTCAGTAGCAATTCCACAGATGCGCTGGATTGGACTGTGCCTTCGGATCCTTCGAATAATTTCATGTCATGGGAGAAATTTTATTCCATCAAGGGAGCTCTTCCTAATTTTTCGTTACATTACTTTTTAAGATATGATTCAGAGCGGAATGACGACAACGGCGGTCATACAACATCGACTCGCTGATCACATCATAGATCACAAATCGCTGCTTCAACAAGATGTTCAATAAGCAGAATGGGAAAAAATCAACAATAAACAGTTCTTACTTGAGTTCAGAGAAACGCCGCAAATATCTTGTCTCCTCGAAAGATTTCATCTCAATACGTGCTTGTTCAGAATCGGTACGTCGGATTCGGTTCCTGCAAGGTTGTAGAGAAATTGCATTTGAGAAATTGCGTTGAAGATGAGTCACGCAATTTTCAACCATCATGGCTTTTCCTAGACTAGCTCTTCCAACACAACAACGTTTTTAGAAGAATTGAGGACATTACTGATTATGAATCGCTCAGTACGGAATGAGCAGAGGTCAGATTGATCCAGAAATACTATAAAAACACTCTGGGATTCTTTAATAGTGAAGGCAGTTGAGCAAAAATGAAAGAAAAATTCTAAAAATTCACAATATTTTCGATGGCAATTCGCTAATGAAAATAACAATGGTTAAAAAGAACGAAAGAAATTAGGGATTCAAGTTGTTTTGAGCTGATCCATATAATATAAGAAGGTAAACAAAAAACTATACCTGTACGAAGGACGGAATTCCAGAAGTAACCATGTGGCGCCAACAAGCAAAGCTGCCAAGACGCAAAGGACACTGAAATTTCCTTCCATAACAGGGGAATGATGCTTGAAAAATCGGGAAAAATCAGAGAACAAAGTGGGAATCAAGCCAAATTTTCGAGCTACACCCGAACAAAAAAGGAAAATTTTCTATAAGGAATGCTCCGAATTCTCCAGAAAAAAGGAAAAATAAAGTCGAAAAGGCTCACCTAAACAGTAAGATGTACAGTCGAAACCGATAGGATTCGCAGCATGTGATCTCTGTACACTCAGACAAGTACCACGCCCCACATACTCCCATACTGAAATGGAGTATGAACAGTATTTAAGTTTAATGAAGCAGGGTGAAGTTTACAGGGTGCGAGAGGAAGAAAACAGGGAAAAGAAGAAGAAACAGGAGAAAAGAGAGATGATTCGACGGCAAAAATAAAGTTATATTGATCAGAGATTGTTGGATGACCACAAGGAAGAGAAGTGTCTGTGCTTTTGCTGAATCTATAAGCTAAGCACGTCAGAAGACTAGGATAATGTGCAGCGAATAGAGAAGCGCAAGATAATTTAGGAATTTGCTCGTTTTCTAGTGTGGAATGGGTAAGCCACGCCCATTTTCGCAGCGGAAATCGCATTAGACGGAGATAAACCTGTTGTAAGCAGTATAGCCACCGACATTATAGCCCAGGTGGAAAGTTTTCCCACGAGTGACAAGAAAAGCGACAGGCGGTAGGCGCGTCGATCAGCGTGCCTGCCAGGTGTCATCCTCAATGCAAGCAGAACTTATGACGGCTACTGAAAAATTTCTTTGTAAAATAAATAAACCAATCAAGAGCTGCGGTAGGACCGACAGGTGAGAGTGCTGCAGGGATGTTCTGGATATCTGGATGTTCAGAGCGCTTAATAATATATGTAGTTTGCCCGTGGATGCATGTGCAAGAAAGCAATATATCGAGCACGAGACTCGGGTGAGTAGCGTGTTGACAAATCGCCCCAGGGTAAGAACGACGAGAAAACAACACGGCTGAAAATAGACTGCGCTCCTACGGGGAACGGGACGGGGAAACTAAGGAAGATATTTATTAGCGCTGAGGGAGAAAGAATTAGATGGGGAATTATCGACCACAAGGAGTCGAGCGAGTGACTCTTTAGCCTAAAAGTGATGGACAATGCATCTCCATACGGATAAATTTAGCCAGTTTAATCTGAGGAAACTTCGAAACTAATCAATAAGCAGCATTTTCCTACGAACCAGCCTGAAAACACTCCGATACACGTCGCCCGACAAACGCGGCTCACCCCTGGGCCTCCCATGAGACCGGCGGTGACGATTTGGTTGTGCCGTCGGCATCGCAACCGGCCAGGAAGGCCTTCCTGTGGCTTGTAGGTGGAAAGCACCAGCTAACAGCTATCATTCCATTCGTGTGGATCCAGGAGTTGACAACAGGTATGCCAGGATTCCCAGGAAAGTTCCATCCTTCTGTGGCGGACGCAGAAAGTGGGCACGGGTGTGGGTGAGGGCGTGGGAGAAAAATTGGGGTCTCGGCCGTTTTTGGGACCCGGATGAAAAATAGAAATAATAAAAATATCAAATATAATATTAACAAATATTAATAAAGGTTATCTAAAAAATCATAATAAACATAAACAACTAAAAATATAGTCTTTCTCAAAAAGATAGTCGGATTCCGTGACTTCAGAAACGTGACGGGACCTGGATGAGAGACGCGGAGAGAGCAATAGGTCCCGGCACGATTCTGCGCCCGCGACGCTATGAAACCGCACGCGCAATACCTCTACATTTTCGACAAGGACTGTACTAAAACAAGGTCTTTATTTATTTTGTAAAGACATCTCAAAAATTCCACTGGCGCTGACGGTGGCTGGGATTTGATTGATCTGGTACCTCGAGAACCGGATGGAAAAGGAAAAAAGTATACTTAAGAATTAAGAGAATAAAGCCACTAAAAAGTAAAAATAGTAACAAATAAATCAGCAAGAATCAACAAATATTGAATGAGGACGGACAGCCTCTAAATTCCACAAACCTCCTCACTACATTGTCAAGCCTGTCCCCCCTCCCTTCTGCGTTCCCCTTTCAGTTTAATTTTAAAACTATCGATATGTGTTAGTCGAGCCTTGCCTATATTTTTTATGAATTGACTGGACCGATATTTGACAAGTAAATAAAATAAATAAATAAATAAATAAATAAATAAATAAATAAATAAATAAATAAATAAATAAATAAATAAATAAATAAATAAATAAATAAATAAATAAATATTGCCTAGGTAACCATTTTAAAGAACCTCTGGTGGATTTTCCACAAAGATGTTACCGCCACTTTTTTTTCAATTTTTTGTTTTCTTGTCATAAATTTCCAACTGAATCCTCTCATTTAAAGAAAGGATAAACTCCACAATGCAATAAATTTGAGAGCGCATGTGGATTCGTGGAGCGCAAGCCCTCCACGAATCCACATGTGCTGGAAGTTGTTGACACCGCTCGTGCCAATTCAATAAGGATCATCCCGAAAAGTTGTTGGCAGCGGGAAGTGATGTTTACACCGAGCATCTCCCTCGAATTTTCGTCCCTCACACCATCTCAAGTTAGCTTACGAGGGAAGGATACCAGATGTCCGTGGAATCTTAAAATGTGGTATGCCTCTTAGTATATAGCTGACCATGCTGATCCCCGTTATTTTCTTTGTCGGTGCTCTCTGCCGCTGCAGACACAGTTACGACGTTGTATGTGCAGTATATATGTGCAGTTTCTACTTTCATCTGCCGAAACTGTATGAAAATGAAGTTGCCGTGCAAAAGGGGTGCAGAATTTGTTATCAGCAATCTAAATAACCCTATATGCAAAATTTCATGAGAGAATATGTTCACCTACACCCGATTTGTCTAAGCCGGCTCATCCATGGAGGGCTCATTGATCGCGTAAATCAGGTGAGTGGTGGTGTAGTGGTGTCTCGCTCTTCAAGGAAGCAGTCTCAGGTTCAATCCCTTCAGCAGTTCAGCTTTTTGCATTTCCATTCCAGGCGCTCTTTTTCTTTGAGAATCGATTCCATGCTATTTTATAACGTTTTTCACTTGCAATTCCATGATCTGAAAGTGCGGGAGCTTTTTGAAGGATTCTCATCACCTCGTCTTTGTTAGCAGTGCAACTGGTAATGGCAGGTGTATGGTGCTTACGTGGTCCAAATTTTCAAGAATTTTTTCTAACGCTGAAACTCCCCATAGGAGGGTTATCTGAGGTGCTGAACACGAATATCGTACCCACTTTGAACCGCAATCCCATTTTTCTAGGGTTACGGTAGAAGCACTGTGGGGAACCGAAATAAGTTGTCCACTTCGGCATCCAAATGGTAGTGCAACTCAAAGTTATGTTGACATTTGTGGTCAGCGCCTAAAATAACCCTTCTCCGCAAAATTTGGAAGGATTCTGTGAGGTGCCTAAACTTGCTTATGCCCACATATGTATGTCTCCCTTGATACAACTGGTACGTGCACTTCCATCTTTGGCAAACCGGCGTAAACGGGTATTCCTTCGGTGAAATTTTGCATATGGGGTTATTTGGACTGCTGATCACAGATTCTGTATCCATTTTGCATGGCAACGCGGTTTCCGTGTGGTTACGGTAGATGGTTGTGGAAAGTCCATGTACGTATACACTGCACATGCAAGGTTATAACTTCTCCTGCAATGGGACAGAGCACAAATGGGGAACATATTACAGATCAGCATTCCCAACTTCACATTGCTAGGCATATCTCATTTCGTAATGCTACGGACATTTGGTATCCTTCCCTTGTTAGTAAGAAATCCATAAAAAATCTGGTTGCCTGAAACTTGGTTACCCTAAACCTGCAAATCTGGCAACCGTAAATTGATAAGAACAACAGGGGCAGGGGATTTTTCACCTACTACAGGCGGAGAACCACAAGTTGATCTTCAACTTGAGTTAGGACTAATCCTTGCGTGATTCGCTTGGCCACTCCCGTATAGTTATGATGCTATACCCAGTTGTGGTCCCCTTTCGGGGTATTAATGCTTGTTGGTGAGCCTTTTGAGTGTATTTAACAACCAAATACATAAATAAGTGAAGAAAAGAGTTAGAGATCCGTGGCGCCTTCACCTCGACCTGGCTTCATAACTGGGACTAACCAGGGGGGTAAACGCGTTCACGGCCGTGTTGACGGTGGGTGAAATTGCGTGGAGTTAACACACTTACCCAGAGCAATCTCAGTGATGCTTACCCCCCCCCCTCCAGGACGAAGCATCAGTAGGCAGGCCCAATTCTGGCCCCTCAATGCTAGGATTCATGAATGCAAGACCAAACAGCTGGGTTGGAAAGCTAACCTCCACGTCCTGCGTCATCTAACTCTATGTAGTATCTAGGGTAACCAATCACGTTAACCTTCGTTGGTTTGGGTGCTTACTGTTTTAAGAATACAATTCCAGGACAGAAGGGCCTTGACCAATGAACAACAGGTAAAAAAAAGAAATGGGAAGAGGCGAAGATGTGAAAATCACAGATCGAGAGGGGACTTGCTGATTTTTTAACTTTTGATCAACCAACGGAATTAAAAAAGCCTCTCTTATAGCGCGTGTATCAACTGCATTCCTTAAAAATTGTCCAGAAAAAGTTACCATGCACCAGCCCAGCCCAGCTATAACAACGGCAGGACAGAGCATACAAAATGAAATGGCTTCGCATTAGAATTCCCGGCCACAGAAGGCACAACGAAAATCCAGTCCATTTCTCTAAGTGCAATCTCCAGAGACGGAGAAGAAAATAAGAAGATGCGCATACATCAAGTTGATAAAAGGAAGCAATCAGCTTTCATGCAAAATAAAAACAGAAGAGTCGCGTTATTTATGGAGTTCCATGGATATCGGAGATTATCCTCCGAGGAAGCATTGAGCACAAGGAATCAGCTGAGGAGAGGCTCAAGCCGTTAGAGTCCCTATATTCTCGGTTGGGTTAGGTCAAGGAAACGTCGTTTTTTTCTTTTTTTTTCAAATTTAAACTACGGCAACAAGCTTTATAACATTTACTGTATAATTTACACGTAGAGTTTTAGAATGGTGATTTTTTTTTCTAGATTTTTGCATGACTATCCTGCGTTTTTATGCTCATTTTCCGCCTGGTGAGCAAAACGCACAGCCCAGTGCCCATTTCAACAGGCAAAAACTGAGCATAAGAAAAAGAGAGGCCATTATGCACCAAGCCAAAAGTACAGATGTCCTCAGAAACGCGACTATCACTCCCTCTAAGATGTACATACTGTCAGATAAAATTGAATAATTTAGTTATTTTTTATTGATAATTTAGGACCTGAGTTCAAAAATTCGAATGCTCAGAGAAGGCAAGTCCTGTAGTTCTTTGAGACCTTGCGCAAGGAATGTGTTGCTTCCACCCTCTCTTTTTTAGACTGCCTTACTTTTTAGTTGGTCAGAGGCTGTGTGAACGTTGGGTAATTTTGAGTGGTTTTAGCACATATCTCTTGGGTAATTTCAATGACGCATGCAGCCTCTCTTTAGAGAACATAAATAATGACTTGAAACCAAACGAAATAAGGTTTTCAATGCAAAATAAAGCTGACGGGAGGAATAACTATGTCCTTTTTCGAGAGGAATGAATGGATGAATGAATGAATGAATGAATGAATGAATGAATGAATGAATGAATGAATGAATGAATGAATGAATGAATGAATGAATGAATGAATGAATGAATGAATGAATGAGTTAGTGGCGCCAGCAAAAACAAGCACAAAAAACATTAAAATGGAAAGCATATTGTAGAAAAAGGGCGGGAATATGAGGTGCTGAAATCCATGTTGTAGCCTGAACGATATCCAGGCAGAAAACTTATTTGAAAGGATTTCTACATAAAATGGATAGAGAGAAAGCAAATGAAAAAATGCAGAAAAGCAGAACAAACATGTGCGAAAGTGCTAGTCTTGAAGTATCTCGAGAGCCGCATGAATGAATGAATAGTAGCGAAAACGGTGCTGGAAAGAATGCTCTAAATGTTGGGAAGTATTTATTTCCATAGATCCCTATTTATTTACCTGGGATTTTCATTCGTTCATTAGACTTTAATAATGAAGCTATTCAATTCCGGAGAAATCTCAAGGAATGTGTTCCATAGCAGCCGCAGGGCCTCTGTGAAGCATTCCAGACGGGAAATGTTTATACGAACTATGCAAAAGACCCTAAAAAGTTCGAGATTCCACTTGCATGGCGGCTGATTGAGGGCAGACATACAAATGAAAGCGCCTCTTCTGCATAGTACGACGACCAGGGCCACGGCTCGTAAACAACTAGCCGGACGAAATTTTCGCGCATAAATCGGTGCTGCGGGCTGGCGAAAATAGCGCCACCATATTACGTTGTGCTTCATCGATAGTTTTAGGGGGATTGGGGTACGTAAAAAATTCAGGTAACCCCGTAGGGTAAAGGTAAAAAAGAGCTCTTGTATTAATGTGAAACTCTGCAAAAAATTGCAAAACATCTTAAACCATTGTTAAATGACTCTCAAGTAAAGGCTTACCAACAAATATTCATCACAACGTAGCTAAAAAACCAAAGCATCCTGTAAATCCTGGATGCGGTGTGAACGTTTCACACCCCTGGCACCGTCTGTTCTTGGGCAAAAACAGTCCATCATCGCAGTCCCAAGGTGGACGTGCCATCCGTCAAAGTCAATTTCCTATGAGTGAGGGAGTTCTTGTAAAAACGCTCAGAGATTACACTGCTTCTCAAAACCTTTTCACTTCAAGTGAGGGTATGCAGCGTTCTATCCTAGATGCTAGACCATATAAAAGGAAATATTGATTGATTCAGGAGTGCTGGAAAAAATTCAATTGAAGAATCCAAGAATATATTATATATAATAGAAGGCGGGACATCTTGAAAATATCAAGTAACCCCCCTTGGAAATCCCGCTGGGCGGTGGAAATCAAAGAGGGACTGGCATCCGTCGTTCAAAACGTCAGGAAACAATAAAAAAGAATCATTTCGCCAGAAGATTGATATCTTGCCAGCTCCTCCCATGTCTTCCAATCTGTTTGCAACATCTTCTTATTACTTGTGAGATTCAGTGTTTGTTAATGATGAGAGCAGTCTGCAGCTACACACCACACACCGTGCGTAAGATGAACCAGTCAGTCAGGTAAAAATCAAAGACGTCTTCTTACTTTTTTTCCCAAATTACTTGTGTTTATTTCACCCATACGTAAACTCCAAAGGAAACCCAAAAGTATGAGGTACATTGGGAGGAACTAAGGGTTTACTGAGAACGTTCAGAATAATAAGAAGGCGAACAAAGCGAAAAAGTACAAAAATGAAAAACAAAAAAGGAATTGAATCGAGAAGAAGTTCGAGTACGATTTTCGCCACTTTTATGGGATCAAAAAACTCTGCATGGTCAAATTACAAGCAAAGATTATTTGAAAAATCTTCATCTTCATAATAAACTGTACCAAATCCTGTCGAAGAAAAGGGCAGTGGTGGCGGGGTGCCCCAACCCCTCCTCGCCTAGAATGGATCAGCAAAATTTTGAAATTACCTTACAATACAAAAAATCTTGTACTCGCTTATTTTCATTTGTTTATTTCTATTATTATTTTTTCAAAAATATTTGTATAAATTATTTATTACTTTAACTAAAATTTTAATTTTATTCTCCATTCGGGTCCTCAAAACGGCGTAGACCCCAATTTTTTTCCACGCTCCCCCACCCTCCGTCCACTTTCTGGGTCCGCCACTGGAAAAGGGAAATATTGTGAACAAGGAAGGAGGATTTTTCCTTTCACACGCTCATTCATTCATTCATTCATTCATTCATTCATTCATTCACTCAATATTTATCACAAGAATAAGAAATCTCAGCAAAAATTCTTGTTCCGATTCCTGTAAAGACCAACTATAAGGATGCCCTAACTGGGAATAGACGGCTTTCTGAGCACTATTCATACAGCAGACACCTTATACAGTAATTGCTACGTCGTTACCGTAACCATGTTACGTATTTCTACATCGAAAACCAATAGGCGTGAAGAAAACCTTCGGCCTTAAACACCTCAGCTCACAAATCCTGGCCATATCGTAAACATCCGCATAGATCACGCTTGGATGGCTGGCCGAAAAGCGCACACCGCATGGAGTGTGAAAATATTTTTGCGGCGGGAAGATAAATGGTAAACACTAAGGCGTTAAAAATTATGTAGCTTGTGCAGTTGCACAAAATATGTGGGATTTCACGAGCAGTTCCGGAAAAATTTAGGAGATATGAGGTTGAAAACCGTGACTCCTTAGTAGAGTTTCACATTTGAGAATTATTTTATTTTATTTTTCCGACTTTGTCCATATTTCTCGAATGTCTTAATTTTGGTTTTAATTTTTGAAAGGAAATTTAACGTTTTTTCTATATATTATATTATTATATTATTCTCTCATTTTAAGTTTCTTTTAATTTCCTAAATAAAATTTTTCGGAAGGATTATCCATCGTTTGGGACCCATAAATTTTTCGAATGTTCGAGCACCTGAATGAATACTCAAAAATTATTTGATCCGGCCAAAACTCTGTATTGAGGATTAATTATTCATTTTTGCTCATTTATTTATTTATCTATGTAATCTATGTAATACAGTGCCACAACTTCAAGATCAACATTATAAAATTTTTTTTTAAAAAGTAACCAAAAGCTGTTGCAGAAAAAAGTCCTCGAATGACAGAGCCCTTCCAGAAGGGCGTGCCCATTTATGAATTGCTCTCATAAATTTTATTAGCTAATTATTTCACAAAATTAATAATGGGGAAAAGCAATAAAATACCGGAAGAGCACTGGAAAAGTAATAAAATTAAATTTAAGCCATTTTAAAGCTGTTATATGGAGAAAAATTGAAAATAGGTCAGAACTTGTGGTCAATAAATTTGAAAATTTCAATAAGAGGGATTTAAAATCGAATTTTCAACTTTTTCCTGATTAAAAGATATGGTATAGCTAAGTAACAGGAAGAGACATGGTCAAGTAAGTGGAGAAAATCGAAAGGAAATTACCCTACGTAACCGTAAGCGACAATTTTAACCGGTTACAGTACCCAACATTAGCTACAGTAATACGCAAAGAATGTCCCATTTATCTAAAGCCACGCTTTGAAGACATACACATACATAACAATAATCACCATGGCCAGTGTAACAAGGCCATATTTCATCCCATAATGCCTTAGTCCGCAACTGCAGACATATCCCCAACGAGTGGAATCCCTGGATTTTTTCTAGGAATGTCCCTGAAATATGGTACATTCAAATTCAGACGCAGTAACATGAATACTTAGCCATTTAGCAAGCGGTTTTTTGCACACCGTCTGCAATTGCGTCCTTTTGCTGGATGTCATGTTCTGCTCTTAAATTACAGCAATTACTGCCATAGACACATGGTTTAATGCTGGAATAAATGTGTGTGGCGTCATAGTGTGCTGTGTTGTGGTCGAGTGTAATGCGGTTTTCAGCAATTGACGCTATATATGACGTCATTAGCGATGGATAGGTAATGGGCGATGAGAGCATTCCGGAGCAAGGTGGAGCTGCAAATCGAGAGAGGAGAAGATGAAGAAAATACTCAAAAGAAGAGAAAAGAAAACAAAAAAAAACCAAAAGGAGGCATTTGATAAAAGTTCTCTCTTCAATGAACGTTCATGCTCCTTGCTCCTTAGTTTTCAATAGAAAGCTCTCCAGAAATTGGTTACAAGCTTAGAGGCTAAAATTTCTATAAGAAAAATCTACATGAGCTGCTGATCACAACGATATACTCGATTCCGTGCAAAACCACCGAAAAACCCCTTTTCAGCCTCTACTATTGGGGAGATTGTGGGCGGGGCCGGGCAGAGCCATGGCGGTGGAATGAATAACGCTTCCTTCTGGAGCGCACCGTCTGTAGAAATTCGTACTCTTCTGGAGAGTTCCACAGCTCCATTCCTCAGCAGAAAAGAGCACTCCAACTCTGATTGGCCGCCTTGGAGTGTAGGTGAGCAATGTGAGTAATCCCGTAGTTCCGCCCTGGCTCCGCCCACAAGCTCCACAAAAGTTGAGCTTGAAATGGGGTTCTTTTGGCAATCTTGCGCGAAGTCTCGTATACCATTGCTATCAGAAGCTCATGGAGATTCTATTCGTACAGTAGAAGTTTAAAAATAATTCTAGTTGTAAAATGGGGTGGGGCTTATAAATGACTACGGAGGAGTCGATGGAAATGAACTTTAGAAGTAAGGAGTTCAAATAAGCTAACAAAACATTTTTGTTCTGCGAGGTTAGGTTAGCTTAGCACATACGTTCTAAAAAGCAATAAAAAATCCACGTAGCCAGGAAGAAGGGTATGTATCCTTGTGAGGGAAAGCGGGGCGTTACCAGGCTATGGTGATTGGCCCATTGATCGAATGCTCGAATCACAGGGGGCCAGGTAACGCCCTACTCACCTCTTGATAATGCACCCAGGAAAGATAGCGAGAAAAATTCGCCTTTTGTGGGTTAACCTAGGCAAATTTTGTATTTATGTACGTATAAAAAGCACGGAAAGAGGTCAAATACTACTATAATACGAGAACTACATGTCTGCCACCACTGAATAAACAAGTAAATAAGTAAATAACAATAAAAACACTGCAAAGAGCACCAAGAAAGTATTTCTGAGTTTTCAACCTTGGACCAAAGGAATCAATCTTGCAATTTCAATGACCCCACCGCTCTAGTGACCCAATCGGAAGTGAGAAAGATGGCACAAGAAGACGTACAACTAGTACTCTCCAAAAACAGCGTTTACGAAATGTCCTTGCCACAGAAAAGACCCGCTGAAAAAGAACAGCCGCTTTCACGCCGATGCCTGGCCGATCGAACGCACTAAGAGAACACAATTAGGCTAGCAGCAGCAGCAGAAGCAGGTCATCATCTCGGCGCGTTTTCGCCGCACCGCAACCTCAGCCACGCGTTCCGGCCAAAACACATCCAAGGATTTCCGAGAAATTCGCTCGAAATCGAATTCTCACATCCCTCCGGGGAGCAGCGTGTGGTGAGTGTGCGTGCTTCTGTGCTTCATCGAGACGCCTTCAGTGCCAAGTGCACTGCTGGGCTGGGCGGCGGTGGATTTCAACTCATCCTCCCTCGGCCACCCTCTCACCGCTCGGCGCAGTTATTTTTGATGAGACGGCTGCGGCTCATTGCCGCTGCCGCTGCCGCCGCCGCAGGTCGTCAACACTTGACGGCAGTTGTTTTCAAGACACATAACAGGCAGAGTGATGATCGCTTGCGCTGTGTGTCAACTTTCTGGCTGGTTACTCAAAAATGCACAAAATATTTGCAGGGAAACGGACAACAATGATAGAACTGAAAGAAGTGGTCCTGAAAAATTCAGAAAAAATAACGAAACAAAAGTGAGACCACGGAGGATATCCTGCCTAGGATTCATGAACGCATAACCGAGCGAAACCAGACCAGGTCCATTTAAGGATTGTTGCTTATCGAATAAATCCAGAGGTAACAAGTACAACTTCTGAGTAGCATGGTTCATATCTCACATTAAAAAATTCGGGATCAAGATTGGGTATTGTCTACCACACATCTTCTCCAATGATATCTTCTATGTGAAAGGAGTATTACTTCTGTAGTGTGTTCCATCAGGGAGCATAGCCTCGTATGAGAAGTGGTAGTGCTGCGGAACTCTCTGATTGGCTGACTTATCTGGGTGACCACTTGTAGATCTCACCGCCGAATCTTTTTCAGGAGTAATGCTTCAAACTCGTTTCATAGGTAGGGAAAAACTGGCGTTATCGGTCTGTTGCAACTGGCCCATAGAATAGCGCTCCCTCCCTTTTGGACCAACTCGTCCCTGTAGAAGAGTATTTACCCTATGGGGTAAAAATTTGAAACTTAACACGGAATGGCAGTATAGCCCTTTGAATGGGACAATCTTGGCAGGCTGTCAAGGCCACTTTTCTCAGGAAACTCAAAAACCATGACTTGCATGAGATTGAAAGATGCAGATCCCACGATTAAGACATAAGACAAAACACGGTTTTTTTTAAATCAATAGTTCTGTACCAGTAATGGTCAACTCCACGCAAAACCCATGCAACTTCAGAGTACGATGCAAATCCGTAACAGAATCCATGAAAAAGCCACGATTTTCTCAGTCCAATGCATGGAATCTGCATGGCTATGCATGATTTTGCATGGATTCAACCATGACTGCATTTGCTTTCAGGTTTCCTAAGTACCCTCACGATGAAGCGGGCCCATATTTTCGAAAAAGAACAACATCCTACACTTTAAAAGAGGTTAACGTTCACAAATCCGTAAATTAATTATCCATCCCCATCTGCGTCATTCACGCTCTTTCGCCGTCATCTGAGCCATGCACGTGAATAAGAAATCCACAAATAGGGGCACATGCACGGAATATGAGAGCTTGCAGCGAGAAGGGGAGAAGGGCGCGAGCAAATCTGTTTTGTTAGCCGCTGCTATATCCTGGCAAAAACATGCTCAGCCAGTTGCGGGTGGAGGAGAGTGGTGCTCGGAGCGGCTTCAACAGCCCCCTCCTCCACCCTCTCCACACAATTTCTGGAATTACTTCCGACCGGCCGACAATGAGGTTTTTGTTAATGGACGAATCCGATCATAGAACGAGGAGCGGCGTCGCATTTGGTTTAGTGTGGAAATCAAACGCATGAGAACACGCAACAATGCACAACGAACGCGGCAAATGACATCGTGGAAATCCGATAGTGCGGGAACGTGAGCGGTGAATGTAATTCAAACTCTATTCGTGCTGCGGGATGCTTGAATTAAAGGTGTTGTTCTTTGGGTACGGTAAAAAAATGCAGTTGGATTTGAATATTGTGAGAAAAATGAAAGGCGATAACCTCAGGAAATTTAATTCAAAAGGACTAGGGTAAAAGCTAATTTGGGAGACGTACAGGTGGTCTCTACCGGAAAAGGAATTTTTGACCGTTCCCCTTAAAATATAATATATCCAACAACAATCGAACTACGAGATAATGTGACCAGATGTGATTTATCTGCTCCATGGCCAAAAATCGATAGGGATGAGCTCTCCAAAAATTCCTCAAAAATATGGGGATACCACAAATGATTATGGATTTATTCAAGTGGAAGAGATATAGGCGTCGATTTTTTCCAGCAGCGTAGACAGAAAGTGAAGGAAAAAAAAAACGCAGGCGCAAATTCCAATCACGATGACCCAATGGCACGCGACGCAACTGGCTGCGGAGCGGCAGGACCTCTGCAGGCTCTAAAACACATACATAGTTAATAAGTGCATTACGTCATCCTGCTCTGCCAAATCGGCTCCACTGACGCCTCCTATTCCTGTAGATATACTAGATTGTGTGCAATTGCAGAAATCAGCTATTTCTACGCAAGGGGAAGCGAAGCAGCAACACGCGACGCATCCCTCACGCGTCGCGGCATTATCGACAGAGAAGATTTGGACCAATATCCACCTTCTGCTAAATGTTATAATACTGAAACTGGTATAAAATGAAGCATAAAATAGAAAAAAAAACAATGCTCCAATATTGAAACTGTCATAATAATTATTTTTATATTTTCTATAACTTTTTATTTATACAAACACTCATAATATTTATTATCGCGCATTTCAACGGAAATAACGGTTGCAGCCGCGCCGCGTGGGGCTTGCGTTGCGTGTGGTTCTCTGCACCTGGCGATTGCACCTACATACGCACTATTTTAAAGCATAAACGCTACTTTTCAGTAGAATCGATATAAATCTGCGCTCTGGGCATCGAACAAGGACATCTGCCCATTGACACCTCCCATAGGAGAAAAGCAACATAAAGGTTCTCAACATACAGCGGACGTCAATGGCGGTGGGCTTTCCGCAGCCTCGAAAAGCACGCAGCGCGACCGCGTCGCTCGGGCACGAATTCTCTCCGGACAACAAACAATGGGGTTTTTTAATAGATTTTTGGTTTTCTTATTAGTTTATAACGAATGTAATGAACAACTATTAAGAAGACCCAGGCTCCCCACTGTGGCGACGATTCCCGGTGAGCGGCGCGGTCGCGCAGCGTGTTTTTTGAGGCCGCGGTAAGGCCACAGCCATCGACGCGCACTGAATGTGCCCACTTCTCGCCTTTTTTTTTTGGAATGGAGCAAGTTACAGTGTCTTCAAATTAAATCAGTCCCTCTTCCATCCGTCGCATTTCAATACATTTACCGGGAAGTTCACAGGCCTAGAAAAAGATCTGCATAGGTAAATCAAGTGAATAATTCACCAAGAGGAACTTGGAAAGAAGTGATACAAAGCAGACGTCGCAGAAGCGCCTAAGGGAATGTTGGGCTCATTTCTTTAAAATTATGAAGTGAACTTTTTCGATATTAAATGATGCACAACAGCAGAGTAGTCGACTATGTAGTTCACAAAGAATTCAATTATTTTAATGGGGTCGCGGCTGAACTTCATCATTATGCCTTTTTTATTATTTGCGACCATAATGCGGCTTTGTTTTTATCTATTTAATGTGAATGATTACAGTGAAATGTTAAATAATGTCTGCTCGAGCTAGCGTGAATCAGAGGACCAGCAACTTGTTTACTTACTTATTTATTCGATTGCCTGGCAGTCAGCCTGTCTGTTGACATGTTTTTAGAATGACCAAATTGAAAAAGCCTCCCCCCTCACAGAACTGACAAAACAGGCGAAAAAGGAAAAATAAAAAAAAGTACAATTCCAAATGTAATTCGTTTCATGAAAATCCTAGAAAATACTACTTCTACTTTTACTTTGAGAGAATAACTTTCTTCTCTCACCAAAAGCTCATGCAGACCTGAAGATATCCCTTGCCTCAGAGGGATAAATATATGAGGGATGAATATGAGCACTACGATGCAATAACAAGACAGCTAGAAGCCTAGAAACTCGTGAGACCCTGCCTAACCCCTGTCTCACTCGCTCTCTCTCCAAATTGTAAAGTAGAGGGAGGAGGGCGCACACACGTGCTGCCGGGTTCCAGATCTGGATCAATGAGTGAACAAGTCATGCAGTTACACAGCAAACAATCCGAACAGGATGACCATTTTGCTGGAGTGATGGTACCGCCAAAGCACTTGTTAAACATACTTTATCGCTTGAGCAGTGCTAGAGCGCAGAGAAGCAGAGTCACAGCAGGTCAATTCTAGGGCAAGATTTCTTGGGAACGCAACATGTACAATGGTCAGAAGCATAATTGAAATAAAATAGTGAGCAAGGGCAAAAGGGAGCGTGGAGATGTGGGGATATGGGGAAGGGGGGGGGGAGGAGGGATTGACCCAAAAAGCAATCTTGAGCCTGTGTCTAGGAGCCCAGCGCTCGAAAAAAGAGGGGGGGGGATATGAGTGAAGCAGAGCGTCTCCATGGTTGAGCAACTGTGGCTGCGCTTGGATCGATATCCATGTTTTCCACACCTCGACGTTTATCGGCGACAAATATCACGTCTGTGACTATTAAATAAATGGGTAGATAAATATGCAGACGAACAAATAATGAATGAATGAATGAATGATAAATAAATAAATAAATGAATAAATAAATAAATAGAAACAAATAGATAAATAGATAAACAAATAACTGAATAAACAAACCCTGTCTGTCAATGCCTGCACGGCGCAGTTCACTCTACTGTGTCGCGGCACTCTGGTGGTGGTGCATCACTTCATAATCCACACTCATCCTCTCGCTCTCTGACAAAGGCTAGCCGCACCGCGGCAGTAGGCACTGCGTCGCGCAGCTCTCAACAGCTGGAGTCTTATGTATATTTTATAGTATTCCACATTAAAGGGATAAGTTAAGGTTATTAACCATTCTTTAAAGTGCTACCCTAGGCGGTGTTACTGAAAGGAAAAGCGGTGTAACAGTAATTTGAAAAAAAAAACAAAAAGGATGGATAGACTTTATAGGTAGTCCTCAGAGCAACACAAGGAACAAAAAGGAAAAGAAATACTCGAAAATTAGTGAACTGAGGTTAGCCTAGGTGTAGGAGGTCTATAACAGAGTAAAGAGAATCACCTCCAAACCCGAGTACCTTCTTTTCTACGAGCTGGACTGGATGTGGACAATTTCCGGGTAAAATCCGGATCGATTTCCAGGAGGGTTACCAATGTGCTATGAAAAGGATTCTTACATGCGAACAGCTCTGGAATCAGTGGCTTATTTCCCCAGTAGTGCTTCTACTGGAAAAAGCTGCCGTGACAAAGAAATGCTGTACGCATTGAAAGCGATACACCGCATGTTAGACCACCGCCAATATTATGTCACGACAACAGCAGCTGCTGCTGCAACATCAACAACATATCCCTACTAGACACCTAAGCACGTATTTGCATCATCCTTGGCGTCACTCTGGAGGAAAAACTGATGCCGGGTTCTGCTTGAATGTCATGGCTATGAATTGGCTAACTGCCAACGAGATGAGAGTGGAGACTTCTGGAATTTAATGAACGTAGAATAGGCCTTCAAGATGGTGTGAATAAGTCAGTGGAATCCATAAAGAAAGAGTTCAGCGGTAGTAAATAATTAACGACTTGAAGTGCATGGAAATAAACTAAATGCGAAGTATGAGGAAGTATTTTTGAGTTTTTCTTACAGCCTCCTTTCCTACCAGTGTTTTTTTTGCTCTGTTCATATGTACTAGTGTTTGTCTGATGCTCAGCAGTACTAATCTGTTTGGCTTGCGCACTTTGAGTGTATCAATGAATAAATAAATAAATAAATAAATAAATAAATAAATAAATAAATAAATAAATAATAAAACCTCTCAAGAACTGAGAGAAATTTAAGCAAATAAAACCTGAAACTTTTCGATATCATACGGGCGCACTGCATCAGATTTCCCTCAGAATGTCACCACAGATGAGGTACAGTGAACTCCAGTCGGTCGTAGACAAGGGCCGGGACCGCGGCGCGGGCACTCTGGTTGTCTGCTACGCCGAGGCAGCGGCCCAACTGGGCAGAGACATAGAGGAAACCAGCGCCGCGGTCCAGGCCTTTGTCTACGACCGTTTCAAGCACACCATATAACTTGGATAAGATATCCTGGCAAAGCTTCGCTAGTTTTGCTTAATTTCCCACTTTCCCACTTTTGACTCCTCAAACAGAGGAAATTCTAGGAAATTTCGGACACAGCCGTCCCCATAGCCTGGTGTCATTGGAAAATCCCAGGCTAGCAGAAGAGGAAGAGCTATTACTGCTAGTGCATCACGTTGACACCTACTCCTGCAACTGCTGAAGCTCATGCATAGAATGCATTGAGGAAAATGGAAGATGGAGGAAAATGCATGGAGGAACTCGTAGTGGCACGTATCCACAAGCTAAAAACAAGTATGAAAAATAACGACTATGTCCATTGCAGTTGCCAGACTCATAAAAAGAGGTGGGAACACGAGATGTACCCCTAGAAAAACCGAGCACCCCTGGAAAAAATCCCCCGCTAATCATTTGTTTACTTTTTTTCGTACTCGGGTAATAGATCAATGTGTAAATCGAGAACTGATTTCAACATGTGTTCAAAGGTGAAAAAACGAATGAAAACTGTGTGGCCAGTAGGCAATAAATTTATCCAGGATAAATTGAAGGTTGGTGCTCGCTGGTCCTTGACACAATGTCGATCCAGAGGGCTTTCTACAGGGAGAAATTTTTAGGTCACGTATTTTTGACTGACCATCTTGAGTTAAAGGCTTCTTACAAGAACTAGGAAGCCCGATAGGTGTGTCAGTACCTTTATTCTTCCCTAATAAGAGTACCTACATTGTCCGAAATAGGGGAGAAACTTCAGGTTTCTGGGAAGAAGCTACGTACAACAATTCAAAACGACTTGTTACCAGTTTCTATCAGTAGTTCACACAACCAAAATAAACCACTTCAGCTTAAACCATGCAAACTGATCTGGTTAAAATTATCTGATAGATGATCTACCATGGTATGAATCCTATAGTAAAAGCATAATGAGCAATACATACGTATCACTATCGAGCCCTTTAAAGTCCTACAAGCATGAATTACCTAATTCTCTACCTAATAAGGAATGGGAAAATCGAAGATTTGGAGGAACACTTAGCATCGAATTTGACTCTGCCCAGCTATCCATACGTGCATGTTTTCAAATTCCATGCTCCCAAAGGATTCGATTTTCATGGGAATGCCAGACAACACTCAGCTCTTCAAGTTGCAAAAGAATATGGAAAAGTCATGTCTATCCTAAGAGCAAATATTTGGCTGAAAGCACAAAAATTTTCATGGAACTTCCCGCAGCTTCACTGTTTCTGACTCCTGTGTTTTTGCAAAGGCGGTTCCTGAACAATTTTTTTTTAAATTTATTTTTTGATACACTCAAGGTGCGCAAGCCAATTACAGGCGTAAGACCAGAACAAAACAAAGAGATAACATTGACATGTAGTGGTCAGAAAGCAGGATGAGTGAGGATTGTGAGGAGGTCTTCCAAGAGAGGACAGGGATCAATGGCAGTTGACTTTTGTGACAAATTCCAATTCAGGAAAGGTTGGACGTTCTATTCCAGGGGTAAATAGCGAAGAAGCGATTGGTAGACATGAGAACACGAAACCTTTACCGGATAATTTTCATTTATTTACATATTTACTACACCAATACGTAGGTGTGCCAGAACTAGCAGGTGTACCCTAAGTCAATTAACAAAAGAGAGAACGAAGAAAGAATTGAAAAAAAGAACAATAATAACACATACAGGAATGAGAACGATTCGTATCCTGGTTCCCCCATCGTGTTCGAAAACTATGGATTTTCTTTTGATGGAGAATACCTGAGGAACGCGCTAGGAAATGTGTGAATAGATTTCTCTCAGGATCTAATGGGATTTCTCGATTTTGTTCTGAAATATGAGATAGCTGAGGATAAATTTGAGAGTTTGCAAAGAGTCGACGGTGTAGAATCGCATGCATGGAGATATTTGTGTTCACAGGATAGTTTGCAAAGCGCATCATTCGAAAAAAAAAACTTTAAAGTTGTAAAAAATGCAGAAAATGTATAGGGTGCAATAGAAAGGTTATTTCAAAATCTTAATTCATTTACTTCTTGACTATTAGAGGTAAGAGACTGGGAGAGGTCTCCATAAGAAGGCTCTGTTCGCAAAGAACACCCGTTGACAGGAAGTGGCGTTCTTTGTCCGCGGCCACGAACGTCAACACAAGGAAATCTAGCGATTCTTCCGTGAATAGCCGAAATTTGCAGCGCGAAAGGACGAGTTGTCCGGATCGATGGCGATTCTTCTGGGAGCAGTTGGAGAGGAGAAGTCTTGAGATGTCTTATCTAATAAAGATATGCAACTTTTTTCAGTCCTATGTAGTCCATGGGAGGGAAACTTGTATGTCACGAGTGATGGATGATGGGGTAGGAAAAAGACTGGATGAGGATTGAGAGAAACACAGGGAAAATGTAAGGAATTGGTAAGATTGGGGAGAAATGGGAGCACTTAGTATGAATCGTTGGGATCCCTTGAAAATCCTAAAATCTTACATCCACAAAACCTTGGATCCTTCAAAAATCCTCAAAGATGGGCTCGAGAATTTCGTGAGGTGACGCAATGTGGTTTTTTTATTGTGTATGTTACCCACGTAACTATTTTTTACCTATTGTCATGATCGTGTCCATTCTGGCTTCCATGTGGTGTATAAAACGCCACTTTTCTTGCGTATAATAATTAAATAAATAAATAAAATTTAAAAAAATAAAATCTCCTTTAAACCTATCCTGGGTGCCGCCACCAGAGCAAAGCAGCTTCGTTGCCATAGCTCTCATCCAGCAATTACCCTAAAACCCCGTTTAAGTGCCTAAGGTGATTAGCCGTACTATTTCCCCTGCTAGTGCAGCACTAAAAGGCATTAAAGCCATAAGTAGTGTGTTTATGAGGACAGGGATAAAGGACTAAGTAAAGTCTACGTGCAAGGCTTTCTCTCCTTAACAACGTTACTGCTGCCGCTCTTATTTGGCCTATCCTTCCTCACTTGTTCCAGGAAAGAACCGCATCATTCGCTGCGCCACCCTCAACTGCCAGCCCGTCAAGCGTCAAGGACATATACTTCAGAGCCGATCGCATATGTTGGCAAGGAGCGAACCGCTTTTTTTTTCAATTTTTCCACTGCAAACCTAATTAGTCGTCTGCCAAGTCGGCTAAGTAGCTGAGAACTCCAAATTTGAGATCTGCAAGGAATTTTTTCCTACAGCAGGATCATTATCATCATTTCTGGATCATTACCATCATGCAGGACTCGAAATAGAGCAAAAAGAAATCAGGAAAAAATCACAAAAACGGCTCAAATATAAACAACTAATGTGGTATGCTGCAGTAAAATGATAGAGAAAGCGGAAAATCTGAAACGTCACGAATTCGTGTGTTGGGTGAAGCGATTCGGGAAGAAACTTAGAAAATGTGAACAATTATGTATTATATTTACAAATTATCACAAAACAAGCATAAAATGGATATCTAGAAGAATACGCCCCCCCCCCCTCCCGAGAATAGGTTGGCGAATTACTTTACAATATAAACAAAAACCTTGTAATAGTCCATTTTTAACTGTTGATTTTTATTGCTATCTCCTCTACGGGACGCTAGAAAGTGGCTAACCTCAAAATTTCAATCCTGATACTACAACTGATCCAGGATTTATCATCACATATTGACAAACGCGGGTAGACGGCATATGTACACTATTTGCAAAAGTCAGGCACCGGACGGGATCCGAACCCATGGCAGTTAGAATAACGATTGCGCGATTCACCCATAAGCCAACTTTTTCGTCCAACCCAGAAATTTACCCAAAAAATTGCGGGAAGGGCAAGATCCGAACCCTCGTTCACTAAAATGACAAACAACCGCTCTATCCACTAAGCTACGCCCGCATGTCGCGATCCACTCATAAACTAAACTCATCATTGGAGCCTGTGTCCATGATTCCGTCATAGAGGCTTTAAACCAGCGAGGATGCCCTAAATCTAGGAAGCGTCATTGAATCTTGCTGAGTGTGAAGCGTTGTACTATGAATGGGAACATAAGCTTTGGCGTTTGTCTTCTCCGAGCAACCAATCGTAGAGCTTGGTGGCACCCCCCATTTCCCGAACAACGCTCCACACTCATTCTTGCTCAATCCATTTCGAAAAATCGCCTCAAATATGAAAGTTTCCTCTAGTTTTTTTTAGTTGAAGCCATCCTGCCCGCACTGTGACATTTTTTTCTCTCCTCACTCTCACTGGATCACTTACACCCCTACAGCAAACATAGAAAGAGAAAGAACTGATTCAAGAGGTTGTGTAGTGATACTGTACTCGAAAGACACAACTAAGTAAATATGCTGAGCTCCAGCAAAGCACAAAAAATCCTTGCTTGTTAAGCAATGCTCGACCTTTGGGTAAACATTGCTCGTAGCATTAAGAACAGGAAAAGCTTACATCTCA
This sequence comes from Ancylostoma ceylanicum, assembly GCA_000688135.1. Classification (NCBI taxonomy): domain Eukaryota; kingdom Metazoa; phylum Nematoda; class Chromadorea; order Rhabditida; family Ancylostomatidae; genus Ancylostoma; species Ancylostoma ceylanicum. Next base: position 423,686 of record JARK01001368.1, on the reverse strand, counting down.
CAGGAAGAGGCTTAGCTACAGATTACCCGTGCAACCAAGAGAAAAGCAAAAAACGTCGGACAGAATGTTTCGAACAGGCTTAATTCCTGAGATTAGAGACGTTTCCGCCCATCAAGACAGTAGCTTCTGCTCTTTGAGCAAGCTAGCTTATGAATTCAGACTTAACGACTGACAATGTTTTGTCTCTTGGGCAAGAACAAGTAGAGCAAGGGCCACATAGGAAGGAATAAAAGCCGAAGTGGCGTTTTTTCTATCTTTTTACTAATCCAGAGCTCGCTTTATCAAAATGCTAAGAAGCTGGTAAAAGAGCAGAAATTTCAAGGCATGGTGTTTCTTCGAATGATCTATAATTATCTGTGATTTTCCGTGTTGTTTTCTATGAAATTTAACAATTGATTGATTGATTGATTGATTGATTGGCACACGCACAAAGGCAAGATATTGGCAGTTTTTTTCGTCTATTTGCAAACAATTCACAAGGTTTTTTACCAATCGGTGGAAAAAGTAGAAACTTGCGCTTGACCTATGTTGAAAATCCAGATGAAACCTTAAATTTTCGTTCCACATCTGATAGGAGCGATGGCTACGCCCACTCGGAGCGCCGCTATTGGCTGGCGTTGCGATTGGACGATTTCAAATCCGCCAATGATGTCCGGAGAACAATTTTAAAACACATATTTTGATTATTTGGATCTGAAACATTATATAACGTTTTTCTTCAAATTCATCCTGGCGCTGCATTGCCAAAGACGGTTATTAAGCATTCCTCTGTAGGGCAAAGGCATATTTTATGGTACAGCAGGGTAATGAAGGATCCCTTCACCATCATACAATGGAAAGACAACCAAATATAGAATTATTCAGCTCAGAGAACTATCAAAAAATGTCCAGGGCCTGAATGCACCATAGAGATTGCCAAGAGCAGAAGTATGGAAGTCTAAATTAACTATGGGTGATTTTGAGGGTGTTACCACCCTAACCTTGGGTAATCTCCGTGATGCATGCTGCTCCAGGGATGCATGGAAAAGTCAGGCAAACATTTCCTTCTTCAAAGGAATTGGCCAACAAGATGAACGAATGAGCATTACAGCCCAGAGCGGAAGCTCCGCCATCCTCTCCTCAGGCAGAAACCGGCACACAACCACTGCGGAATCTTCCAGGCAGTCTAAGAAATGACTTTCGGCGGGAGGAAGAGGAAAAAAGACAGTTCCCTGCTGAGCGCTGATTGAGGAAACATCGAGAGGCGGATGGAGCGGCGTCGATGAAGTAGCCGAGGATGGGAGGGAACGCCTGCTGAGAGAGAATGGCGGATTTTTATTTGCGAACTCTCACATTACTCATGTTTCCTCATGCATTGTTGAAACCAGCAAGCATCTGGTCTTGAGAAGAATAATTTCAGGATGTTTCTCGAAGCCACTGGACGAAAAGCCTTGCAAGGGCTGCCGTTACACCCTTCAAATCTGTCATAAATAAATATTGTATGGCTATATTTACAAATTATCTATTTATCAATTAAGGAACCAGAACCAGAACCAACCAATAAGAGATCACCAGCTACCGTATTCATGGTACAATTCCGACGGGAGTCCCAGAAACGGTCCTATTTGTGTGTGTGTGCCACTCGATTTTTCTAAATCACATGTTACTAAGGGAACCCAAGCAGACGCCGCAGTCGCAATTCCTGGATGATTTGTAGGGAAGATCCTTCGAACAAGGTGTCATTTAGATGCTTTGAGGGATTGTGACCGCATCTCTTCCCCCAGGGAGGATAGCAAAAAGATGCTCAGAGAAATATTTGTATAAATCAAACCTCAAGCTCCTTGGAACATCAAGGAAGTCCAGAAATCGATCCATTGAAGCTGAGGTCATCAAAAATATCCGACAGATTATTCAATTGTCCTTAAACTTGTGATTTTTACAATTTTTTGTAGGTATTTTTGCGTCTGGTGCGCTGTAAATTATTGAAAACCTTCTTTTTCTCAGATTTTTTTCTGGGAAACTAACTTTCTTAAAAATGCTAAACCGCCAAGGAATAAAGCTTTTGAAAAATCAAAGAAAAGTTCTCTGCCTGAAAAATTGATGAAATTCAATTCTCTCAAAAGGCGCATGCAGGAGATCCCACGAAGTCGAGACCCTCAACACGCGCTACAGCAGACGGCAGCGTGACACGCTAACCGTCTGCGCATCCTCACCTTTCATGGTATCTCACCCGGGCCCCTTTTCCTTATCCTAACCTGTCCAAAGAGGTGATGAGCCGCATGTACATGGGTCTGGTATTTCTAGCATTTCCTGTATGCATATTCGGATTCACATAAAGCAATCGAAGCAATTCAATCAATTTTAAAAAATGCATGATCTGTGAGGCGATTGAAATAAGGTCTATATATAAAACATAGAAACCCCTGCGACACCTTTTTTTTAAATGCGGGTTACGCGCGTAGCGCCAAATTCAAACGTGGTGAAGCTTCCTAGGGCATTTGTTAACGATGGAGCAAGCCTTGGCACACAAGCATAGCACACCTTCCAAATCCGGCGGAGATCCTAGGATACTTTCAGTTGGAAATTATCGAGTTGAAAATCTATTTATTTATCGCGTTTATCGACACCTCACAAATTTGCTTCAATCAATGTCCTTGCTAGGGTTATTCAGCACGCTGATTACAACAATCAGGAAAAAGGAGGATCTACAATTCTCAAGTTTCCAAACCTAGGCATCATTCAACCTCAAAAGAATCCTTATTTGACAGCACCAGATTTTGGTATCTTCTTTATAGTTTTTTGGCCAACGTTTAGGCTATATCGCTTTCCTCAGGGCCTGAAAGGGTTTGGCAATTTCTAGGGTCTGAAAGCTCTGCAGTCCTTTATGGGAAGGTGAGGCATTCCTGTTCAAGTATTTAAATTTCCCGCTCATTCAAAAAGATATGCTTAATTGGAAACCTATGATTGCAGTATGTCTCCGCGCTGTTTAGCCCTAACTCTACATATAGAAATATAGAAAGCAACTATTGGCACTATTAATGAGCCTTGGGACACCAGCAGGGACAAAAGGCGTTACTGTGGTCGCACATACCCATAATTCCTACGGAAGAGGTACATAGCTTCCATGAGAACGACCAAAAACAGCCTGGATACGTAAGGATGGATAGGTGCACGAGAAATCCATACGTCCGTGCCGGTTCTCGGTCGGCAGAAGAGTCGAACGGACGGACGCGGCTGCTCGCAGCAGTGTCCGAGGTCGAGGAGTTTTCGTGTCCTCAGCACCGCCTCGCCTCGTCTTCTCCACGCCTCCCTCGCCGGGCTGGCGTTCCAAAAGCACGCCGGCCAGTAAATATACACACACACCCTCACAATCGATGTGCCACACACTAACACCAGCTGGGTTCTCAATCAGCACCGCTTCTTTTTTCAGGATTCAATTCGAAAAAAAAAAACAGAATTGAGGCTCCTTTTAAGGCAGTCCCTCCTAAAAGCTCTCGGAAAAATCCATATGCGCCCGCTAAAATTAGCATCGATGCTGACGGGGGCGCGAACAAACAACAAATTTCACATAAACAAAATCAGATTCAAGCAGCGCTCCGCACACTAAAACGGGACACGACGCGTTTTTATGGCAGCTCCTCCGAGATTTGCCGCCGGCAAGCAGCTGCCGACATTGTAGACGACAACCTTGGATGTGATGTCCAGATGCTCCGCATAGCACCAGTAGATGAAAAACGCCGAGGAACGCTGCTCAAGCGACGGCAATCTTGCAAGTGGATTCGGGAGGATGCGCTGAGACGCTGGCGTTTTTCAATGGTCGTTATGTAGAGGGAGTTTAACGAAGTGGTGCTGGTAAACCCGACCATACGGTGATTTATTCACATGTTTGTTCGTTTGCTTATTTATTTCCTCATTCATTCGCTCATCCATTCATTCACTCATTCTTCCATTGATTCAATCAATCATCCATAAGCACTTCCACCGACTAGAACACAATTTTGATGACATACAGTTGCTTTCTTTACCATCGTTTTTCTCCATATCCCCTTTGAAACCACGGCAAAGAAGGTCTGGCGGTTTTTCATATTGTTAAACTACATCCAGAATTTTTCAGAAGAAAAACTGAGGCAGCATCCTTGAATGATTCTTTTTCCATTCAAAAGGAAATATGTCTGGAGACATCAGACTTCTCCGACGTAATAGAGTAAAAAAAACACTGGGATGGTAATATTTGCCCGGAACACTCTGATCCTGCAATATCCGGATTTTTATTTATTTTTTTATTTATTGCACTTGATGTGCGCTGCAATGCTAAGGGATTAGAAAGGGCGAGCTGAGAAAAAAATCATTGATGCTTTGACTTGGAGAAGCAACTAAAAAAGGTATTAGAAGAAAAGGAACTGAATGAAAAAAAATGATGAAAACAAGACAGAGTATAAAAATGGAGTTTTTTTTTTGCATAGGCCATCCCTGGAATGCCTGCAATACAGATGAATTTGCGCCTACACTACAATTTACAATACAATTTGCGCATACTGGTAATATTTGCCAGGAACACTGATACTGCAATATCCGGATTTTCATTTACATTCATTTCTTAATTTTACCTATGACACGTTAAAATGCAACCGTTCTCAAAGTAAGAATAAAGATAAGCTTCAAAGCTTCCCTGAAACACCAGAATGTGATCCAAGGATTTATCCGAGCTCAAAATCGAAATAGAAACAAAATTCAAAACTTTTCTAAGAAGCTCAGGACTTAAAATATGTAATCTGCTCTTGAAAAATCTAAAATATGTAATCTGCTCTTGAAATTACTGCGTGAAGGCATTCTATGAAAATATGAAGCTGCCAACGTTTTCTTGCATTTTTAAAGTTTGAAGAGTATCCAGAAATCTATGGAAAATTATCTATGGATCAGCAGCACCTACTACAAATAACGAGCTTTCTTTCAATGTAGAGGACAGTGTAGGGCCAGCTGAGCCACAGGCCATCTTGAGCAAGCCTAACCATCAGCGTTGAAATATTCAGGGTGTGGAACTTTGCATCGAAATAGGGCGATGCCATTGAGATCTTCCATTGGTCAGCTGGATGGATTGGCCAATCACAGAGCTCATCTGTGCCGCCTTCTACTGATGCAATGCTCCCCATCTGTGCTGGGGTCAATTCCGAAAACCTCGGCAAAACTAGAGTCTTCATTCGGGCAGATGTCATTCACACAAACATTAACACAGGTGTTAGTATACACCAGCAACATAAGCAGCATCGTCAAGGACGGCTCGACCGCTGTAGGTAAACTCCGCCCCTATATCGTGAAGTTCGTCACCCGTGCTGTAATTGTGGACCAAGATTATGATTAGTGGATGAAGACCAAATCAGCCGTTGATGGTAAAAGATGTCTAATGTTTGCGTCTGAACAGAATAACACAAGGGTTTTCTCGAATTTGCAAGAAAGAATTTTTTGAAAATTATCTGAAATAATGTTCATGGGTGACAAACGTCCGTACATCTAACCGGATTTCTTTCTTTTTCCTCGGCCCAAGGCAACCACATTAAACAAGCTTAGGCATCACATACACTCGGTTAAGGTGTATCGAATTTTTGAACAATTGACTGGAGCAGCTAGCGTTGGTTATATTATTCTTAGAAGACGGGGTATACGGGTTACCAGTACTATAGAAACCCTGAAAAATTCCCTGCAACAAATTCACCATTTAAAAACACTACATGTCTAGTTGTAGTATAGCGCACCGATGATATATTCATTATTTCAGGCTGAAGGTCGAGATATGTAATTTATTGACATGTCGCACCTACATAAAATTTACCAAAATGACTTGATAAATTACCCAGAGGTAAGTAATGGCAAGCATATGCATGCAGTATGCACTAAAGTAGTGCACAACACTAATGAGTTACTGAGAAAAAGTTGTGTTCCATACAAATCCCTAATAAAACATCCTCCTGCCCCGATTTTCCATCGAGGAAAATTTTCTCGTAACAAGAAGAGGAAGATGTAGAATAGAAGAAGAAAGGAGTTTTCTGGATCGGAAGTGCATTGACGAAACGAAGAAAGAAATGGCTCTACTCATAAATCAAAGCGAAGTGCTCGCGAAAGTGCCGGGAAGCGCAGTCAAGCGTCAGCGCGGAATGATCCGCAGTAACTGCTATGGGAGCGATGTGAGAAATATTTCATGGTGTGAGGTATCCTTCCAAAAATACAGGCAAAAAAACCAACTTGGCCTAGACTTCTTGAGGTTAGCTCCCAGATAGGGAAAATGTTGATATTCCTGACTCCAGAAGTGGGTGAGGAAGTATGCACCCAGATCACTAAGAACAGCTAGGGATCCCACTTATTAAAAATGATTCTCGGCAACGGATTCGTCCAGGAAATTTTGGCACGGTGCCACATTCTGCCAAAGCCATAGTAGTAGAGAATGTATAACTAGAGCGACACCTGTCAATCAAACAGCGTAGTTGAGTGGTTGAATGCGAGTAAAGCTCAGTATTACGAGAATGCGAAGGCTCAGAGAGGATTGGCGAAGCATCGCCAGCAGCAGAACCCGTCCAGCAGCCATACTAATGCCTTTCGTCCGAGAAAAAATTGAATAAAAGGGTGGCATGCCACCAGCTACCCGCTATCCACGTTTGTCCGCCAATTTATCCCTACAACTGCTCTCCAAAGTGCAAACAAGTGCATCTTACGGGCTGTTGAGAGAGGTAAAATGGCTCAATGTCATCTTTACTCTGCTCGAGTGAGTATGTTTGATCAGAGTAGCATAACAAGCACTTTAAAGTGGGGGCGATTACTGTATCGCTCGGCAAGATTGGGGTAATGGAGCGAAGGCAAACTAAGAGGGGAACTGAAACACGCACCATGGCTGACTGAAAAAAGTAAAAAAAAAACCATAATTTTTTCTATAGGAGCCTTCTCTAATATTATTTTGAGGAAAGTGCGCTTGAATCATTCATTTTGTAAAATTCCTTCTGTTTTAAATTAAATCACTTCTGAACATCAGGTAAAGCTTGGTAATGCTAAACATCTGAAGGGTGGCGAATCAGGAGAAAAGGCTCTACGGATAAAATCAAATGCTCAACGCTTGCAAGATTGAACCCGAGGAAAAATAAAAAGACAAAATCAAAAATAATTACGTGGTTACTGACCTTGAATCATCGGCGAATTCCAGTGGCAATGTGGGAGGCATTTTAGTAGATAGTACTAGACTGTATCCTTCTCTGGAACAACGAGAACACCAAAAATTGTCTTTCACTGCATATGTATTAGACCACTGCTCATCCTCAACTGGAAGATTTTTTACCATGAATTCCACAGAAGTACATTTTCAAGAACCCTTGCAGTTCTTAACTGTTCTGCGCCTAAGCGCTTAACTAAAAAAATCATTCTTTTTACAAATACGAAAAAAAGAGCAGTGCACACCTGCGGATAAAGAGAAAAGTAACCGCAGTGCTGTTTTGTCAGCGAGTAAATGACTTTGGTAAAGAAGCGAGCGCTCAACAAAGCGCTCTCACAAATATTTTGCTCACCTCGGAGTTGACAGCAGCGATTCTCTGCAGTGTTACTGTTCAAACACAACAAATCACTAGAAAAAATTAATCGCTCCAGTTCTTCGAGCACTGGGATAAAACCACATGTTGAGCACGTAGCAGTCAGTGTTTGAGTAGATGGGTGGCACACGGATCACCAGGGGAAACCTGGGGGAACCACTAGTGAGAGGAATACTGTGAAAAACTCCGTAAAAGAAGCTGTTTTCCCCATTTCTGGAGCTGCTTCTTCTTTAAGGGGCTCTACGCAATGTACTGCCATGATTGTGTAGAAAAAAAAACTATGAAAACGTTGTCATGTATGAGAATAGTTACACAAAATCGGACAGACTCCACTTCCACATGTGTTCTTACATGATTTTCCTACCCCTGCCCACAAAAATGCCAATCCCCTTTTCCAGGGGCCCAACGAACCGGCCAATACCCGGTGAACTCTGCAGATCCACTAGAAAATTCTATGCTGAACCCGTAAACGTTGCCGGGGAACGATGGCGCGGATGGCGCTGAATACAAAGCTCGTATTCCAGGTTGTTACGGCAGGATCGGTCTGCTTTCACACAAGGGCTAATTTTATCTATGTTTTCTTAATAATTCGAAATATCAGAATAAAATTACAACGGGATTTTATGTGTAAGGTTATCCACTGAATTCCTAAATTGTGAATTTGATATTGAGTCCATCTTCATGATGGAAAATCTCTTCAATTTCTTTGATCCCGTCCCCTTCATCCTCTTTTGCTAATGTAAGAGCCATAAAAACGTAAGCACTGCCTTACCAAGAACCGAAATAATATATGGTATATGGTAAATGGAACAGTACATGGGACCACATATTTTCATCGAATTTCAAAGAAACCTGAAATCCCGGGACCGCATCATAGAGATTACCCAGGGTAAATGGGTTACACTCCATTTCAGAAACGAGTGTAGCTGAGTATTTGTGTCCATCTCCGTATACTCAACTTTCTTTGTCTTCTTTCATCCTCTAATATTTTCACTATTACATATACATTCCTCGGGGAAACACACTATGATACCCCCAAATTTACCCATCGTTAACGCGGTCTTCAACCCGTTTATCATTGGTAAGCTCAGTTATGCATTTAGGCCCAGGGCAAAGCCTTCGAAAAAATTAGGAAAACGAGGACACGGCGATGCCTCCCCTATTTTTCATCTATTTTTGAACGTGTGTATATCTCCTTGGGTGAAGATGGCCGCGTCTGAGTACCCTACTTACTCTCTTCTTTTCTCCAACCCTTCTTGCCTATTTTCCCACATCAACTCGTAATTCTTGGCCAACAGGCTAAAATCCACGAAATTCCAGCTCCTCCGCTTCTATGCCATCGCAAGAGAAGTCCACTGAAGAGTAGCTGCTTCTCACGTCCGAACCGAAACCTACCTCACCACGTCTCGATCATCGGAATACCTCCATAGTTGCCAGAAAAATATGGCAAAGTTACGACTTGGATTTGGCGTCATTATCATTTTTGCGTTTATACTGACTCTTATCGCACTGTTTACACCTGGATGGAGAAGTTACCAGGTTTGTGAACACTATACGAGAAGTGTTCCATTATTTCTTGCCAAAAAAACCTCCGTGAAAAATCAACGTTTTCAAATTAATAATTCCCGATGTTTTCTTTTTGGATAATTTTTCATCCGCTAGAAGATGATGATTTTCGTCTGTGGAAAGGCGAATATAGTTGGTTGTCTTTGTATTACATAATTTAACTAGTAGAAGTAACCTAGGTTGAATTGACTGAGACGCCTGGTTGTTTCCATTGGAAAAATATAACCCCTATTCAGGGAGAAGGTGCTCCGGACTTCGGTTTAGTGTCGCACTATTGTGGAGATGGAAATCGCAAAGTAGCTGATTGGGATTGCTCAAAGTGGGCCAATGTGAGTAATGCGAATCTCAGTAGCAGCTTGTACAAGTAATACATATTGATTTCCAGTCCAAAGCATCCCATGAGAAGGTTACGCTCGGCCTGGTCATCGTCGCTTGCGTACTTCAGGCTGTTGCTATCGGTACGTTTAATTTCAACAGATATGGAATATGGTAGGTGCAGTGAGGACAGCATTCATTTATGGGAAGTTATGACTTTTTACACCTCAGACTACTCTCACAGATCCTGGAAATCTTTACCTTCACACCGAAAACTTGCCGTAAAGGGGTAATATTTCACCACAGAATAAACCACACCTATTCAGGATGTTTCTTCGCTCTGTTCTCTCCACGAGTTCGCCTTGGTATTCCCACTGCCGGCATCTGTGCCCTAGCCTTTCTATGTCTTTTCATCGCAATTCTGGTCTACGGTGTCAGATACCGAAGTAAAGTCGGTGAGTAACTCGCTATATAGCGCGTCGATTAACCAACTGGGTATTGATTGATTATCGATCGATCTCACAGCCTACATGACATCCATGTCCTACGAGCTGCTCGCCAACATCTACCTAGGCTACGCCTATTGGATAGCCGTGGTCGCCACTCTTTTCACTCTTCTTGCTGCTGTTGTAGCAGGTGGTATGATCGGTGACTATCGCATGCCTATCGATTGAATTATTGATTTCCAATGTAACAAATTTATTGCTTTTCAATGTGTTCAATTGTGATAATACGGAATGTTAAAGTTACCCCCACTGAGCGAAGAGATGACTTCGACAAAAAAAAAGCGTGGACGTTTAACGCATTGTGAAGGAAAATAGGGCGGTGCCACTGTTGTACGATTGGTGCATTCAAGCACCTCTTCAAGCCATTTGATGTCAACTCTGCCACTGAAGCCCCGCAGTTTTACACAGACACCAAACGTTTACATGAAATTTTGACGAATTAACGCTAAATAGTGAGCAGGCTATTAAACGCACCAACCGTACACGAGTGTCACCGCCCACTTTCCCGCATTACGCACCACAATTACACCATGACTATTGCTGCCTTTTCAATCAGCCACAATTCGAGTACTGAAATGATGATAGTAGAAATTATTTCCCTCAAATCAAAAGCATTTCGTTCGTTCATACTACTAAATATGTATACATTTCCCCATCTAATAAATGCTACACTGTACATTTCAGGTGTCAAAAAAGCAAATATCGATTTATTGACAAATCCTGACCTATATATAATAAATATAAAAATCTCTATCAGTTATTGGCATTAATAAACCGGTCAAACAAAGTAGGAAAAAAAAGAAAAAAAAACGACGAAAAAAAAACAAGAGAGGAAAGTACAAATTATCATGCTATTCACTAGCAACATCACAGAAGCTCGATCAGTAAAGAATACTGGCACGAAACAAGTAATCAATATGAGGGACCCCTCATTCACGGAGAAAAGGCTTGTCCATTCCCTCCAACATGAAACACGTATGTCTCGCCATAGATGGGAATCGTAGTCTCAAAATTGGAGCTGACAGCTGCTCTATGAGCATTAGCAACACCGCCCATAACCACTAGAAACATAAGAATGACCATCAGTTCATTCTGACGGACAAAGCGCCATTTCCACAATGCGAGTGACGCTATGAAGAAGTTATCTACACCAATGAAACAATTTGAATTCAGGTCATCGATCAACGAAATTGAATATGATAGCACTCCCAATATCTACTCCATATTTACAACTCAATATGTAGTACAGCTAGTAACCAACACCCTTAAGTAAAAAGTGCTTCGTGACTGCAATAGAAGCATTTCTATGGCACATTTCTGCGATAATCCTACATACAGTCGGTCAATGGCGGTAGCACGCGACGCGACCGCGTCGCTCATGACGTAATCGTCGCCGCAGTGGCGAATCTGGATTTTCCTGATAGTTGCCCATCACATTTGATGTTCACTAGGAAGAAAGCAACCAAACTATCAAGAAAACCCCCTTATTTCGACTATGTATCATCGTGAGGGAAAAAGGGAGTGTAACCAGGCGACTCTAATTGGCACACCCGGGCCCCCCGTCACGCCCATATGTTTGAACTCGAACGGCGTCAATCCCATAACCATGGTCTATCTGTGCTTAGCGCCGTACGAGTCGAACAGGTGGGCGTGGCGGGAGGCCCGAATGCGCCAATCAGAGTCGCCTGGCTACGCTTCCTTTCTCTCACGATGATACACATCCCATTATTTTTCTCGGAGAGGAGTGTTGCTCGAGCGGTGCGGGCGCGCCGCATGCTTCTCGAGGCCGCGGAAAGGCCACCGCCATCAACGCCCAATGGATGTGCGATATTTCGCAGCGTTCGATGGCTTTTTAAGTCCGTAATCACACAATAAAAACTACAACTCGCCCTTTTCTGAACAATATGCGGAGATATTTCCCATAGGGAAGATACTGTAGGGATAGAGACAGCCGACCTGGCGATTTGAGGTGATCCATCGAAAATCCGCATTCGCACCTCGTGGAATCCAGCTGCTCTATCCTTTCCCAACAGTACCTTTCGCGCAAGGGAAACTTGTACGAATGAAAAAAGTGAGCCACGTAATTGAGAACAGAGCTATTGAGCCACTTACACCGCTATGAGTAGGCAATGACTGGAATGTCTACGAAAAGAATAGAGATGACAAAGCAACAACAATGCTTTGCAGTAATGAAATCTAACACTGACCAAGTCGTTGTATCGTTTTACAGGAAAAATCCGAAGATGTCTTATACATTCGAAATACTGAACGGGCCATTGATTACAGCTTCATAAAAACTCATATGATTCAATGTGCAGACAGAGCGCATCGGACTACGCAAACGAGCGAAGACATTCGTGAGAGGCAGAGCCTGATTCAGGATTTGTTCTCGACATTTTAGAGGCAGGACCTTTACAAAAGGCAGGAGCACTACAGAATGCCGAAGGCATTGAAAACGGAATTTTGGCCATTCATGGGCTTAAACCTCAACAATTTGATTAGCATTGTATGAAATTCTTTAATTTTTCAAATCATAGAAGGCCGGGAGTGCGAGTGTAACTGACCGAAGTGGTCAAGGCTATTTTAACTATAACCCACAAATATTACCCAAGGGTATTGTTAAAAGATTTCAATTGCTTCTTAGGAAGATCCAGCACCGAATGACTGACCAATAGCGGATGCAAACCTTCTAAACTACCAGCAAGAAACTGTTAGCAGGAATCAGACAATGACAAAAATCATGTCAAAACTACATACCAGCGCCAAACACTGTAACAAAGGATATATAGCTGAATGAGTTCTAAACACAACTAATCCAGGAAAAAACGATGGAAAATCACAAGAACTGTAATACCTCATTATGATGGCGATAAGGCGCGGCCGGAAATCCACGAAGACGTCTGCAGCACTTCTACTAGCACTACACACTTGAGACCTTAGACTGGGAGCGCCTTACCCACGACTGGCAGTGGACATTGAACCATCACAAAATTGATCGAATAAAGCTGGGGACTTTCTAAAGTTCCTAGATTGTGTTCTTCTTAACTATATAGGCCTTCTCATCAACATTTTGTTGATACTTCGTTACTGCATCTCGCTTTTGACAACAAATAAGACCTCTTTTCTTCATTCTAGTAATCAAAGCTCCTCTGAGTACTGCTCCCACTATCCATATGACGTAGTCCACAAACTGTATAGGCACCAGAATCATCTGAAGACGAAATACGATGCTCGCCACGTAGCTCATTTGGCCTATCAATTGACGGCGAGCTGTCTCGTCGATTATTCAGGTCATCTGGCAGCCCATTCTTATGCTTATCCAGCTTTTTCTCCTCATCAACCAAATCTGTTCGGTGGTTCAACAGCTTGACCTCTGCGATTGACACGCTATTTCGATGTCTGGGGCCTTCTTCGGACACGCTTCTTCGATGTGGTGACTCTATGATTTCCTCCATACGATTATGGACGTCGCCAGCGTCTGCGCTTTTCTCCTCGCGAATTGTTTGTAGTTCTACCTGGAAGGAAAGCAGACTAACGAAGACTTGGACAAATCAAAGTGAAAACATGAAGATGGATTCAAAAATTATAATAGATTCAAACAGGAGAGGTCAACGGGGAATTCACCAAAAAGCGATCTTGGAAAAAATGGTTAGAGCATATTCAAGGAATTTTGCTGAAATACAACCTAACCTCAACGTCCCCTTCTTCCCAAGAATTGCTTCGCTTACTTAAATTTTCGCTAATTTCACTACGTGGGATTTGAGACCCGAATTTAAATGCTGAGTCGAAAAAAAAAACTCTGGCAAATGGGCAAAAGATTAGATCGCTGAAATTTGTCAGCGATTCCTAGGAAGAAAACGAGAAAAACTCAGAGTTTTCCATCCATTCATGATATTGCAAAATGTAGGCTAAGCAAATAAGAAGCGACAATTAGCTCTTTCTTTTTCAAAAAGGCCTTTGAATCCACGCTCAACTAGTCCAGTGTAAAGAGTAGAACTCACCTCATCTATATCCACAGAGCTCTTACGGCGCCTAGGTAGTTTGTGATGTAGACCAAATGCTGTCACTCTTTTCTTGAGGTTGTCCATCCCTACAGAAGTATCAAAGGTAAAATCAGAGAGGAAATCCATATAGAATGAAACCAACTTGGTAAAAAATTATAGTTTAGTCACTTTCAAGCTAAACTCAATACGATAATTGCAAACCTTCTTCAAGCTTAGAATGTTCCTTTTCCTTTAGCTCGGGTTGGATTGGAATGTCTTCAGGCATTTTTCGCATTCGTAAACTAGCCGTTGTAACTAGGCCTTTACGGCGTTTCTCCTAAAAATGATAATTTCACGATTATTCCAGGTCAAAAGGCAAAAGAAAAGATCTCGAATGAAAACCGCACAACATAAAACATAATTCACAGTAGAACATCTCTCGGTGAATAAAATGAAATTGAACAAGATGAAAGAGAAAAAAAAGTAGTAACCATATTGTGATTTCTTGTCCACATCAACTCATCACGTTTTTCCTTCGAGAGTGGATTCTCCAGCAATGAGTTCTTTATAGCACTAGTGACCTGAGAAGTTCATTCCCAATCTTGTGAAATGATACACACACGAAATAATAGACACATAAGAAAATGCACATAATGGAATGACGAAGGAACCTACACACATACCAAAATAACTTCGGCGAGTATTTCATACTGGGCTCTCTGATGCATAGCATCAATCGCGCGTAATGCAAGATCTGGTGCACCATTGTACAGAGCCATATATACACCGGTGAGCAACTCCAAGAGCAGACCCGAGTTCACGTGTTGACGTGGCTTTCTGAAGCGGACTCAAAATCTGGCGTAAAAGACTTTTAAAACTGTTGCCATTCTCAAAACATTCAAGCCTCATTCATTTCTTTCTGAAAGGCCTCCCTATGTGATACATTTCCTTCCATCTTACAGGGAGAGGGAAGATACAACGACAAGTTGCTAGTCTTGGGAAATGAACCTTCTACTCTAGGCGGAATGACAGTTCCCTAGCCTGCCTTCAACTGGTCAGTACAACAATCACGAAAAACGCAAATGCCATTGCATCAGTAGATATTCCGTGAGTAATCATGTTTTTTTCGCTCCACAGAGATGAACAATAGCAAATGATTCCGCCGTTCCCACCATCATGTGGTCATAAAATTTGAACAACAGCAAGGAATGCGACTTCAAGCAAATGCAGCTGAAGGTCAGCGCACATTTTCAACAGAAAAAGTACCTACAGACAGGTCTCAACAACAAAACCAAAGAGAAAAATGGGAAATGCTACTGCAGAAAATGAAAGGAGGTCACTCACTTGGAGAAATCCTCGAGAACTTCACATGAATGCTCCGAATCCATTACTTTGCTGACGAAATCTGTTTCAGGAAATGTGAAACCACTCTCACATATTGAGAGCGTAGCCAGACAGATGTGTCGTGAAACGACATCAGACGACAGGTACACCAAACTACCATTTACCTAAATATTTTCGAAAATGATTGTTGAAAAAATTACTACATACTTTATAGGAACTGATTTGCCCTGACAAAGAGCAAGAAGGAGACATTCAGCGGTAAAAATTTCATGAAATATATGTTTAAAAATTTAAAAATAGAGATGAATAAGAGGATAACATGGTAAACAACAATAAAAATCAATGTCGAACTGACCGATTTCAAAATCCTGGCTAAGATGAAAAACTTGGACTCCGAATTGAATTCTTCAACGGTTGGGTAAGGACCGACTCTGACGGTGGTCTAAAAAATAGCGATATAATAGTAACACTACTATCAAATAAGGAACAGTGACTGCCGATAACTAGGAATAGGCACAGTTGAAACATTCGAAACCACAGATAATAGAGGGAATCCAGAAATCGCAAAAGTTAGCACAACAGTATGCTTCAAACGTGGCGAAAGCTGAGCATGTGCACACATCCCTGTCTTCCCCTTTCCGTAAATACATTCCCAGTGAAACAGTTTATAGCTATAGATTGGCTCAAATTCGACTTCTGAATGGTTTTGGACATAGACAAGGCTGACTTACCCTTGATTGGTATTACTATTGCAGTTTGCACTAACGTTATGTGATGACATGTGATAATGATGAGAAGGAAATCGAAAAAAAAAACCGATGAATCAGAAAAGACAAATGCACGAACCAGAACCGAAGGCGAGTTTCCAGGCTTCATCATGGTAACCTCTGGTAACGCACTGATCTTCGTAGGATCATGGTAGATGCTCGGATAACGAATCGATGGAATTCGCACTTCCTCAACCTTTAATGAAAACGAAATCCGAGAAACAACGTTATTAGCGTTATGGACATGAAAAATATGAAAAACTGCACGTATCATATTGCAGTCAATTCACAGTCGCCATAATTTCTACTGGATGAAGTTTAGGGCCAAAATTTAACGATTAGTAGAACAAACCTTCTTGATCATTTTATCGGAGTTCGGACTGCCTTCCAAGATTTCTTCATTGTACACGGCTAGAAAGAAGATTTCGAAAACAGCAACACTCTTTTGTTGCTTTTTCGACAGGGCATAGAGGTAAGTGCCGATGAAGGAAGGTACGAACTGCAGTGCATATTGACGAAGTACTCCTGAAATCGCTCATGAGTCCACATCCTTTTTGTCGTACATGTGTTAAACTGTAAATCACATAAATAAAACTGCGTTAAGGTCAGTAAGATGTGCAAATTACACCTTTGAGCAAAAAAATAAATAACGTGCCAAATTAATCTGTTCAAATCAATGACAACTGTGTTTAGGTAGTAGGAACTGCTCAGTTTTTGCCTTCTAAGCAAAGAATTATTACAAGCTAAAATGAGAAATGCAGCCACTCTAAACAATTATACAGATGCTGTTACACACACATATCCATGCACCTTGCCGGATTTCCCAAGCTGAACACTAAGAGAAGCAAGGCCAGAAAAAAGAACAACAGACTTCACTGTCAATGCAATTTAAAAAAACGAAAAATCATGATGATTCTCCTTCGAAAGAAAGATATCCACTCAACTTTGCTGCATGGCCTTGTTGCATGAAAAAGGGGCAATTGCAACGACGACGCCTAATATACGAAAGCCACAAAAAAAAAGGAATAAAATGTTGTGTAAAATGGAATAACATGAAATTAAAATTTTATGAGCTATTCCTATCGTTGCAAATGGTAGTTCCACGTCCTTTGAACACCAAAATTCTTTTGTAATGAAGACAGATGACTACTGCAAGAACTCTCGATCGATGAAACAAAGACATTACTGTCTGTTTCAAGAAGGACATCGAAAAACATGAAGAGTTGCTCAGTGATTTAAGACTACATGTCCAAGATGGTAGTCGCACACTAAGAACACAAAAAAATTTCGTAGCTTTGCAATTTATATCTCGGAAAACTAAGATAACAAAAAAGGAAAACAAAGAATTCATGGAATATCTCTGAAAATCGGGCAAAAAAAGGAAAACCACTGCTTGATTTTCACCAAAATACTCACCTCCTTTGTAATACAAGGCTAGAATTTGCGCCACAAGAGGTTGCACTAAGTCTACATCCCTAAAATGTAAACTAATATCCAGTTAACCATAAGCAATAGCTGTAAAATGCGACAGGTAGTACAGCCACTTTAAATAGCACTTAAAAAACCGTGCCTGTAGTTTACTGTGATGTAGTTTGCGCATAACATTGTGTTTTGCGCCCACTTTCCCAAGAACTTCTTTGTGACCTCCACATCATCTCGTCCACTGAGGCGGATGGATGTTTTTGACAAATCCGTGAGAAAATCTTGCAGTTGTTCTCCATTCATGGCTTCATCTGAATAAGAATTACACAATCAGTGCAGAAAGTGAGAGGAAAACGTTTAACAAGAAGCGAACACTGAAAGAAATCGAATTTTATAACTTGGAGCATTTTTCTCAACGCACAAGGAAGGAGCAGAGCATAACATAAAAAGCCAGAAAGCAGCAGCACTCAATAGTTCTTCCGCATCAATTGACTTACGCCTGAATGTTGTGTACGTGCAGACTACGGAAGAGACACAATGACCAACGGCTAGAATTCAAATCGCATGGGTAAAGGTCGTTCTACTCGGTTGGGTGAAAATGTGCCCGAGTTTTTGGATAGAATTATTATTTATTCTGCTGCAAAGCTTGCTGCCCAGCAAGAGCATGATCTTTCAAATCTCTTTTGCTTGAAGCAGAACCTGTGAGTAGTGGCATAAACTGGATATGGTAGGTAATCTGCCTCCTTTGTTGGGCATTCTACCCAGTAAGAAATAAGAAGAGCTGTCTCATCAAGGAAAAGATAACCGTTGCTTTATAAGGGAGTTTTTAATTTCCAGCACTTCTTATTGCAAGTGAGAAGCCGTCACCACCCGAGCTGTCACCATTCCAACCAGTCATCGCATTCTTGCTGCAAGCGCTCCTGGATCTGATTCTGTTCTTTGCCCTTTTCCTATTGGAAGTTGTTCTTCCTCTGAATTACTGGTATCAATCCCTATCAAGCTTCGGTTTGGACCAAGAAATCTTCATTCAGTGAAAGGGTCGCAATCCCTAATTTACTACAGTTTCCGACAGTGTTATAGTCCATTCCAGGCTGTAGTGATTACAGGTGGAAGGAGCACGGATTGAGTGGGGGACGTTTTCAATCGGTAATGAACATGCTTTTAGTGCCCATTGACACTGCCTACACTTATCCTCTCAACGCCCGCTGCGTTTTCCCTACAACGGTCAAGTATATTGGATACGGCTGCTGGAGCCATATCCAGTACCGTCTATCCGAAACGACGAGTCCGCCCACGCGGTCGAGGATCCACGCTTGCCAGGAATCCACGTCATCATCTCTAATCTGCGTATCACGTTTCATCGTTATCTTTATTATATCAACCAATGATTTGGAGGTGACGTGGACCGCTTGGGCGGACTCGTCGTTTCGGATACACTGTACAGGGTGACAACAAAGTCTTTGGCCAAAGGTTTGCTGCGATTATTTCTTGAGCCGTGCAGGTAAATCCCGCGATATTGTATTCATGTTGACTGCTCAACTGTTCCCAACATACATGTACAATTTCGTGTTCCACAGTTCTGTCTGGATCTTTTACGGGTTGCGGATACGAAACGAGGTGAAGATGGGAAATCCCGCTAGTAGAGCCTTGATGACGTCTCTTGCGAGAAGATCTTTCAATCGAGCATTCAAATCACTAAATTTCTATATAGTATTTGGGAGAATAGAAGCTTTCTCTGCTAGACAGTCCCACGCTTGAACTGATTTTATGGGCCGGAAAAGGCCAATAGATTGAAACCTCTACTTGTTGCCACTAAAAATCGCAAAACAACGGGCAAAAATGGGCTAGACGATACCCTATGAAATATGTTATTTATAAGGCTTGAGCACATCTGGTAAAAATAGAATGGGCATTCGACAGAAGTTTTCCATCAAGTTTTAGAAGAAAAAGCAACACAACGTTGGTTCAGACCCCCCATTTCCTCACTTCATCACATCTACCATATTTGCTGTACGATCAGCGTACGCTCTAAAAAGAATATCTTCGGATCTGTGATGTACAGGCTAGAAAGCACAGAATTAGGCCAAACTTCTGCTGAGACATCAAGTTCCTCACTCTAGAGCTAAGATGAAAACGAGCTCATAATTGACAGACTAACTCGCGGGCATCTTGCGTTGCAATCGTCGAAAGTTTTTTCAACTCTCCGGGCGAGCAAAGGGAGATATCCAAAATCCAAAAGTGTTTCCTTAAAGCGCATGATTTGTGCGTAGTCCACGTAAATTTTCATTTGATTGCCTTAACGAAACTCAGTTTTATAATTTGTTATGTTTGGCCAAAGACTGTTGTCACCCTGTATACATATTTGTCCGTGGGAGAGAAAACAGCGGCTATAAATCCATTCCCGTTGATTTTTATCTAGTTTGCTATTCAGCATAATTCATCCATCCAAGCGTTCATTTCTTGGCGCAGGTGTGGTGTCTTGACGAGAGCCAACACAAAATGAAGATGGAGTAGATCATGGATGGTTATCATATGGGAATCGACCGGATAACGATAACCTGCAGGGGAACCAGTGGATTCGCATATCCACGGGTACGTTTTTATTGGATAGCAGATTCTCGAAACTACTTTAACATATCCGCTAGGGCGTGTTTACCTGGGTGGATAAAGTATATTTAATATGTACAGGCCCTGTTCATCTCAATTTGAAGATGATCTGAACTGATGGGGTGATGTAGGTAACAAAAACCACAAGTATTTATTAAAGCGTCATTGTTGGAAGAGTGCAATGCTGTGGCTGGTTAAATTGATGACAACCTTAGCGATAGTGAACAGTGACCTTCCAATAAGCGTGATCTTCCTACCACAACTTCAGCTCACTCCTCTTCTTACTTTTATAGTACTTATCTTATGTTCTTTTTTTGCTTCAAACATTTAATAGTTTGCTTCCTCACTCAATTTCTATTTTTCTTCTTTTTTTCTCGGTGTCATATGACATGGTTCTGTCACTATTTCCTCGTACCAACCGTGTGCCCCCCCCACCCATCCAAAGTGACCGTTTGCTCTTCGTTATGATAGAAACCAAGATATACTCTGCATAAATCCTTGCGTACTTTCCATGACTTTAGATCCCCATGAAAATTTCCAACTATTGGGTTGCTTGTCGATGTGAAGAAGATGCAACGATGCTAGTGCGAATGCAGTAGTTTCATTCTCAACAGTTATTTACAGATATTGTAATGAGACTGCTATTCAACGTCTTCGACGACAACACTGGTTCGTTCCACAACCGTAGGAGCCGCTCATACAGCTACACACACCATCAGTGAGAGGGCACGGTACGACCTGCAAAGACCTGTTAATTAAAAAAGATTTTCCGAGTTTTGCCAATTTTCGGGAACTTTTGACTTCTACGATACTGTCTGAGACTGCCACATATGGTTGATTCGTTTTGAGAGTGTGTATGTCGTAGTAGCGGTGAGGCTGGCGTTGGCGCACGCAGCGCGATTGGGGCAACAGCTGACCCTTGACGGATCCGGCGCCTTTAGTGAGTTTCTTTTTCTTCGTTGGTTTCCTATTGTTTCTTAGTTCTTAGAACAACTATGAAGGGAAACAAACGATAAAATTCAACAAAGAAACGGGGTTGATCGAAGATAAGCTACTGGGTCGACCGCGCCGCGTGACGCAACGCCAATCGATTTTGCTAGCTACACCGACGCAAAGTACTATACTCCACACGTAGTACATCGGGAGATACTGCAACTCGTACCTCAAGTGGGCATGCCTGCTGGCAGGCTGCTTTGCAGATTGGACGGCACTGTAATGGGCTCGCTAGGAGACTGCACTTGTTGATGCATTGTACTGCACAAGTAGACGAGCAAGTGACGGTTTCCTGAAATGAAGAAAATCCGGAAAAGAAATCCTTTGCCTCGTTCTGTATTGAGATTTCGTCCACTTTTCTCAGAGGTGTCAGTGATGTGAGTAGTTCGCCAAGAGCTCACATTCAGAGCTCAAATTCAAAGCTCTCTCATGAAAGTGTAGCAGAAACGCAGCCAGTTGCTGCCATCCTTCCCTCAGTTGCTGCTCAAGCTTCCCTTTTTTGAGCGGCAGTTGAGGGACTCATAGCAGCAATACGTTCCTAGGCTTTGTACTCGACGTATTACGCTGTTCGTTACACAGTTACGGTGAACTCCAAACGGCCGTAGACAAGGGGCTGGGCCGCGGCGCATGCACTCTGGTTGTCTGCTGCACCTCCCGCGGCAGCGAGAAATCACAACGTATCGGATTTCCTCCGTGTCTCTGCCCAGCAGGCCCGCTGCCTCGATGCAGCAGACAACCAGAGTGCCTACGCCGCAGTACCGCCTCTTGTCTACGACCATTTGGAGTCACTGTAGTATTATACCACACACCTGCAAGGGCTGATCGAGGATGATGCCAATTCTATGCGGTTGTGGAGTCGGTAGAACTATCTCGATTTGATAGTCCTTAGTGCACTGTAGGCTACATCCAGGTTGACACGCTGGCGCACACTTTGCAAACACTTGTTCCTTCAGAGAAAGAAAGATCAAGTTTTGCTGGTTCTAAACACTGTTTTACCTTCAGTCTTTTCCACGCGAAAGTTATAGGCTACTCCAGTGGTCGGGATTCGCTCGCACGCGTCGCACAATGACATCAAGACATTCTGATCGTCTGCGCGTCCCCATATTTCGACTTTGATGTGTAGCGCGTGCGAGCGGTTCCAGATCACTGGAACCTCCTATAAAATGAATTAAATCCCACCGAGATGCACTGTGGGGTACAGGTCGGCATGCAAGCAGAGATGCACTGTTGTTGAGCGATGACTGGTGCGATTTTTTGTTCCGTGAAGACCACTTGATGCTCCTGGATGCATGTCGGCGCACATGCAGGCATGCATGGAGAAGCGCACTGCACACCTGGCACCGGAATTGGATTTTCAACGATGAATTGGTGCTCCTGAACACATGTGGAAGCGCACGTGGGCATGCACGGGGAGACACACTGAAGAGGAGACGGAACCACGACTGCAGGGGGCAGAGGTACGGGGTTGGCGATGATCACTTGTTGCTCCTGAATGCATCTGGGAGCGCATGTGGGCATGCACGCGGTGATGCACTGACTGGGAGCTGGCAGGGGCATTGGATTGGCGATGATCACTTGCTGCTCCTGGATGCACTGAGTCTTACAGCCGGGCATACAGGCGGAAATGCACTGAGGTGCAGCCGGGATGGCTGCAGGAGCTGGCAAGGGCACGTGTTGGCTGAAAATCAGCTCCTGCTCTTGGATGCATTGGGATGCACAGGATGGCATACAGGGAGCAACACATGCAGCTGGAGCTGCTGCAGGGATTGCCATGGAGCTGTCGATCATCATTTGCTGCTCCTGGATACATGTCGGGGCGCAGGCAGGCATGCATTCAGTAATGCACTGTGGAGCTGGCGCAGCTACTGGACTGGAGATGATCACCTGCTGCTCCTGGATGCACTGAGCTGCACAATTAGGCATGCATGCGGAAATGCACTGTGTCACGGGGACCGGGATCCCTGGGATCGAAACTGACGCCGGTAGAGATTGGCTGAAGACCAGTTGCTGCTCCTGAATGCACTGTGGAGCACACTTAGGCATACAAGGAGCTACGCACTGTGGAGCTGGATTCACGACGATAAGCTCCTGCTCCTGAACGCATTGAGCTGCGCAGGTGGGCATACAGGGAGAGGCGCACTGTGGTGCTACTGGTACTGGCACCTGAACCACCGGGGTAGGTACAGGTTGATTGAAGATCAGCTGCTGCTCCTGAATACATGGCGCAAAGCAGGTAGGCATACATGACGAGACGCACTGAGCAGCCGTCGCAGTCACAGATTTGGTTATGACCACCTGATGCTCCTGAATACACTGTGCTGCACATGTAGGCATACAAGGTGAGGTGCACTGTGCTGGAGCTGCTGCTGCTGCTGTAATCTGCTTGGTGATGATCATCTGCTGCTGTTGAAGACACAATGGGCTGCATGTAGGCATACAAGCGGAGATGCACTTAGTCTGAGCTGGAATCAGCATAGAAGCCAGCTGTCTCTGACTGGAGATGACCGGTAAACAAACGGACTCGCATGTCTGCTTACACAGAGGACGACATGTGGAAAGTGTTGAATGTAGAACACATGAAGTCTGGCACCTCTCCTCACAAGCAGGGGAACAGAACGTTGGCGCATGCAGCTGTGGGAACGTTATTTGAATCGGAATGGTCTGCTTAGGCATGCACGACTTGGAGCATGTGAGACCGCAAGATGCCTGGCAAGCCGACGAGATCTTGACTCCAGCGCATTGAGAGGTGCAGGTGCGCTGGCAAGATGGTCGACAGAGCAGCGCCTGCGTCTGGGCAGCACATGAGCAGGAAGGCGGCGAGATGGGGGTGATGCAGGTACAGCTTGGCGTTGGTCCAGCTTCGCAGGTGCAGGAGTTTCTGACCAGCTGTGCGCACGGACAATGTCGTTTCGCAAACGTCAGCGACGACTGAAATTGCAAGATTTATTATATATTTCAGCGTCAGGCACCAGCGGTATCCAGAAATTCGCCTTCTGCCTTCCAGTGGTGAAATTACATGTATAATGGAAATATTCGCGAAATAAACAATTATTTGGAAAATAACCCGGACCGGCATCTATCGCTGCGAATAGGAATAATTCTGGCCGGGCATGGCTTATTGAGATTACTCAGGGTAAACTTATAACTTCCCAATTGTGGGCGTTAACAGGTCTACCATGGGGCCTATGCATCATTATTATTCCCCGGATAAACGTGTTAACACCACCCGAATTTACTCATCGCTAACCGGGCGTCAACTCGTTTACCCTGGGTAATCCCAGTGGCGGGTTCACGCTCTGGACGATCCGGAACATCCTGACTTTGGGTAATCTGCTGGTAAAGGAAATTCGCTAGTGGAAATTAAGCTTACCCAGGGTAGACTCAGTGACAGCTTCATTAATAAACATTTTAATTATATTATTATATTACATTATTCGCGTTATTGTACTTCCGGTTTGGTTAGTTTACATTGTTGATTGATGTGATTGATGATTGATGATTGATGTAGAGTGAATGTTAGAGATATGTTGTAGGTCCGAAGAAGATGTTAGAACACCGAAAGTTAACCAATAAATATATTGTACGGGAGTCTTCAAAGATCATCAGAAGAAAATAAACATTTTGTATAAATGGGATCAGCGGTTTTCAGGGATCCAGTTTCTGTTATGAATTGCTGGGAAATCCCACTGAGTTTTCGACAGCTATCCCGGCTCTGGATACATTATTGAGATTACCCAGGGTAGACGCTTTGACGCCCGTACTAAGGCAGATGTCTGTATGTGGTGTTGACTCGTCCACACTGGGTGATCTCAATGATACGTGCTGCCTTTGGACCCCTTATCCATAAAGTCAAAAGGGAAAAGGTGGTTCTGGGCGAAATAGGTGAAATGAGTGAACTATCTGGCCTGCCAACTCTATCCAGGGTAAATTCAGTGATGAATCATGCTCACTTGCACATCCCAGGGTTGTTTCGATATAGCCTGCGCCAGTGGTGGACGCAGAAAGTGCGCGAGATGGGGGAGGAGGGGGGGGGGGCGTGGGAGAAAAATTGGGGTCTCCGCCGTCTCGGGGACCCAAACGGGAAATAAAATTGATAAAAATCTTAATTTTAATTAAAAATAAGGAATAGTCAATCCTCCTATATTTTCAAAAAGTAGTAATAAAAAATGAACAGATAAAAATAAACTAGTTCAAGATACCTTTGGAACTCTTTGAACTCAGATAGTAACAAATTCAACTGGTCAATAGTCAATAGTCGTTTGCTTCTTTTAGTTTTTTTCGTGAATTTTTTGACGTAAGTTTTTAAATTGTTTTTTTATTTTTTATTTCTCATTGTAGTCCTTGAAAGAGCGTGTTAATTGTTAACATCATGGACAAAGTTGACTCAATGTCTCACTAGAAATGACGGAATGCAGCCAAAAAAAAAAAAACTGAAATCTTGAGAGAAGATGAGTAATGTTGTACCTGTTCCGTAACTGTTGCCAATAGCGCTAAACCCAGTACAATCGCTGCTTGCATTGTCGACCTGGACGTGCTGACGACGTTGCCAGTGAAGCTTTTATAGTGTAACGAACCGGACACGGACGACCGGTGCTCGTTGAGCCTCATCGCCACTCGACTTCCGGAGTTTTGTCGCACACAGCTTTTTCATTGCAACTTGACTTCGTCTATGGAGATGTTGACATTCGGAAAAAAAATCACACGTGTATGGCAGAGATTTTCGTTTACTCTGTCGTGTGGTTCGGGTAGCGGTTGTATTTGGTTTCAGTTTGCAGTCAGTCACTAAAATTATTCTGGATATAATCGCTAATCCTCTAGAACGTCGCATAAAAAGAGGCGTGGAGATTCCCAGGGGACTGTTCCAGGTTTACAAAGAACGTTTGTCTTGAATTGGCTGAAAATACGACTTTTACACAGAAGAAGCAAAGTTTGGAAATATGAGGAAAAATGGACATCTCAGATGGATTAAATCCTCCCCTTTGTGTAACGTGTTGAAATTGTGTTGGATTTATTCGAACAAAAGTCTCTCTATTGTGTAAACGAAATTCTACGACTACTTATAAAAACTTGACGAAAACTAATAATAGAAACTCCACTTTAGATCTGATCCACCCGGTGAATAGTTCAAAATCAGCTCCGCAAACTGGGTTAATCTAGTCGATTATCTATGTATGTAGTGTGGAAACTGATTTACGGCAATTTTAACACATAGTATTAGAAATTGCTCGATTCTCAAGGGTTATTTACTATCAAATTTCTGGCTGAATTGCCGTTCTTCATGTCGTGAGATGAAAAGCATTGGAAGCCAAGTTGAACACTGACAAATTTTCGCTGTCCGTTTTGCTAGGGAATGAATACCCATCAAAATATTATTGAAATTGTATAAATCTCCGTATTGAAGCGCACCCGTGATAGATATATATTTCGCTATTGGCTATCTTTTTTCAAAAAATTCTACCGATATTCCCTAGAGAAAGATAGAAGAATGTCGACTCGAAAAATTCGAACGAAAACAAATGCATTGGAAGTTTCGCTGTTCTCGGGAATTACTGGGCCAGCTCCTCTTATGAAGAACTTCTACTCCTTCGGTCGATCAATTACTCATTTTCCTTTATCGCAATAGATTTGTGAAACATGCAATCACATTCAATCCATATTTTTGTTTATAAATCATCCGCCATCCGCTACCAAATTCTTCTGATGCATCAGAAAAGTGGGACCAGAAAATACCAAATGGTTCGACCAATTGCTGCCAAACATTTCGGAGCCAGAGGCATTTCTACCGGAAAATATGTATAACTACGTACAACATTTCTTCACTGTTCCAAAGAAAACATTTCCAAGAGCTGATGGTTGTTTTTGCGTTTTGGAAAATGCACTCGAGAATCATTTGTTCTAGAGGTGTTTTCTACGATAATAGAAGTGTGTTTGTTTTCTGATTTTATCAACAACACACACGCTGTTCGCAAGCGGCACGAAAAACTTGTTCTAATGTCTGTTTTGCAAGAGCTAGAGCTTCTTATCGCTGGAAGATTATCCCGGAAGATTATCCCCTGTTCTTGTGAATCCTTGTTAAATGTTGCACTTATTTGCGAGAGCAAAATAGACGCTAAAATATGCCTCCAGCAAGGATACACTGATCTCCAAAATTTGTTTGAGTACTTGACCTTTGTAAATTCATTTCTTTCCTCAGCTGATTACTTGTTTCTTAAACGTGCCTTTTTACAAACATGATCAAATAAGAGCAAGTGATTTTGCGAAATTGCTTCTGCTCAATTTTTTTTATATAAAATGTATCATGTAAAGAAAATTTTCATGAGTAGGGAACTGAGGTTGTTACTGCAGAAAAAGTGGCGAACACTTCTGATCTTAGAACCAGCGGAGACTCAATCCTCCATCCTGCGCAATATCATAAAGCGTTAGATCCACGGTTTATAATTACCTTGAGCTCGTTCTTGGAGCCATAGAGAGATCTTTGTCGGTGCGGCTTTCTATTTTACTGCATTTTTAATTAGGAGAACGTGAGGTCAGAAAGCTTCTGGTGCTGTGAGAAAACTTCGAACCTACGGTTTCACTTGCTTTCATTTGTGAATGGTCAGGTTTAGGAGATAGTTTTTTTTGGGTACATCAACAACCGCTCTGTTTCTGGAAGTGTGTACGTACATAGCTATGGTCTGGTGCAGATGATTTGACAAGATTTCTGCCATTGGGATGCGCAGTCTTTTTGCCTATGTATTTATACCCGCCGAAGCCTCTCTGATATTCTATTCTATTCTCTCTCTCTATGAATGACCAATTGTGAATTGTCACCTGTAAATAAATGAACAAATTAACAAATAAAATTAATAAATAGACAAATGAGACGTGGGACATTTCGCAAGATTCCCAAGAAGAACTTCCTTTAGACCGCATTCTATAAGAACTTGGTTATATTCATAATCAGTAAGCTCCCTTCAGTCATCCAACAGCAGATACTACAAGCTCACAGTTGTCACCGACGCTTTAACACTTCTCATAACTTTCTTACTGATTGTAGAGAACTCCGTTCTTAATTATTTTCCCTGTGATCAAGGTCCTACCGAATGTTTTATGTAGCTAGTCACTTTTCGTTTAGTTTACATACTAGTCTGATTTTCAGAAAGAACTTGCAATAACTCTAGCGCTTTTCTCCCAACTTCTTTTTACGCAGCTTCCAGAATCTTCCAGTAACAGCTTGTGGTAACCGATTAATTGCCATTCCTTTTCAATCCAGTGGCTGCTTCACTCATGGAATATGAATTGTTGTACCGATAATCAAGTTTTTGGCGCCCAAATTGTCCTCAAATCGACTCTCCAAAATATTTGAAGGTGTGTAGTTGACGGTCTGCACCACTGGCTAGCACCAAGCTCCGACTCCGATTCGTCTCAGGGTGATTATCACTTTTTTTGTATGCTGGAGCTCCTTCCAAGCGTTAAGCTTCTCATGTGATCTGGAAAAGAAACAGGTCTTTCTTTGCTTCTTGTGCAGATTAGTTGGTGAAGAGTCTTTAGTTGAAGCTGTATCATCGAATTGTTTGAAAGTTGATCTAAGGGGATTGTTGGTAGCTGTCTGTAAAAATATACCCTTAAAATTTGCTATTATAATTATTTAGAATTGACCGTCTTAAGCTAGTGGTAGATCAAAGCAAGCACGCTGATTTCAGTTCCGTTAACTGTAGCTGCCAAAATGCAGTTGAAGTCACTTTATACTGTAGATCTACCGTAAAACTTAGGCATTGTGCAATAATCTTGAGGATTGTACAACGCACATAGTAAACATTGTGCTACATTATTTTCCTTTTCCAGAGTGGACGACGAAAAAATTTAGTGGCCCATTCTTAACAGCCAGCCTGTTTGCTCTCCCAGTATCGACTTCTATCAAAGGAGGACCTTTTGCTTTTCTTCATTTTTTTTTGCAAACAAGCCTAGCTTGGTCTTATATTTATTTGCATTCATTTTCACATACATATATACAGATAAAAAATTGTCAGGAAGACTATGGCTTAACGTCTTCGACGAAATCGACAATGGTAATAGACCCAGTGATCACAGAAGCACGTGTACGTATTCGAGATGAGGTGGCGGCGGTAGGACGTAGCTAGACCTGAATGTAAAGGGACCGTAAGCAATTATTTTTTTTCACTTTTGTACTTATTCACCTGAAGGTAGCGCTGGGCTTACACTCTACACTCTAACCAGCAATGAATTACTAGTTATTAATTTTTATTTTTCAAATTTGTAAACAAATTTGGGAGATAATCCTGAAAATCCCTTTTTTACTATAGAAAACTACAGGTTGTTCTTTTAAGAGCCCTATTCTACATTGCTCTATTTTGATTGTAATTACTCTTACCTTCTTGGACTCGTCCAATACAATTTTAATTTGAAGGGGCTTTTCCGTGGTCTGTTGAGCATTCGGTGCTATCGACGTCTTTGTACGCACTGGCGATCTTTGATCCGCTAGGTAATGCTCCAGGATGCAGCTGGGATCGCACAATGGCATACATTCGGCCCTACATTGGACCACATCCTGATGTGTCGTCGTCGATGTTGGAAAAGGCGTCGTCCTCTGCTGGTTTGTGACTCTCTGATGCTCCATGATACACTTGGGTTCACAATTAGGCATACAGGCTTCCACGCACAGGGGCGGGGTATTTTGGAGAGGGATAAGAGTAGGAAAAGGTGTTACTTGTTGCTGCTTTGCAGCTCCTTCCTGCCCTGACATGCATCCTCCACTGCACTGGGACACGGCTGGGTACGTGGGCGTCGACGTGGGGAAAGACGTCGACAACCCTTGCTGGGTGGATCGTTGCTGCTCCTGGATGCACTGCGGCTCGCAATTTGGCTGGCATCTATCCGGACAATGGGCTTGCGCCGGTTGTACTGGGGCTGGAGTGGAGGCTGGCATCGGCGCAAGTTGTCCTGCAAGTCGCTCGTGCTCTAGAATACATTGTGGATCGCAATTGGGCATGCAGGCATCTACACACTGATGTGGGAGTTCCTCGAGTGGGATTAGAGTGGGGAAGGGTGCCGATGCTTGGTCCTTTGCGAGCATTTGCTGTTCCATAATACACTGTGGGTCACATGTTGGCATGCATGCGGCAACGCATTCAGGATCCACAGGCCATGGGAAGGATGGAAGGTGTTGGTTTGGCAGTGATTCCTCCCCGTACACACATTCTGGTGTGCATTTTGGCATACATGATGATTCACACTTAGCTGGCAGTGGCATCGGGTCAGCTGCATCTGCATAGATAAAAGCAGGAATTGCCCTCTGGATCGGAGCTGAGAGCATGCATTTCTGCTCGCATGGCTCTATGCACAGAGGGATGCAAAGCGCAGGGATAAAATGGCTAGCGCAGGACTTCTGACAGGATTTTTGACAGACCGCTGGACACTGCGCCATCGACACAGGCTTGGGGATCACAACTCGCAGTGTCGGTTGCCTGGGCTGGCAAGATTTCGAGCAGGCTTGTTTGCAGGACGATGGGCATGTCGAGGAGTACTCGTTTTGAGAACATGTGGAAAGGCAAGCGTTCTGACAGGAAGATCGGCACTGAGCAGCTTGTGCCCATGCTGCGCAGGAGCAGGAAGGTTGCTGAATTGGCTTTATGCAGTTGCAGCGAGGGGCTTGGCCACCGTGACAGTTGCAGGGGCTTGGAGCGAGGCGGGTACACGGGCACACGCGTTTCACACGATCCAGTGAAGCCTGAAAAAATAAGTGTTGATTATTGCTGAAGTGAAGAACACCGGCAACCAATAGTTATCCTACTTCTATTGCTTTTAAATTAGATTCTTATCAAATTGGACATCTTTTTTGACACCACTTATCTATTTATTTATGTATCCCAGACAAAACACTATTACAGAAAATCAAAGCAATCTCAATTGCTCGTATTAGTAAACAGGAAGGCTGTAACGTAATTAAAAGGTGTAGCGCACCAATAGGGAAAAGTGCCACTGTTTTACTACTGGTGCATTCAAACAGCTCTTTGTTCTTTAGTTCAATTCGTCAGCCAAAACCTGAATTTGTATGGACGAATTTGAGCTTGAGCAGAGTCTAAGTCAACCCTGAAGAGCGTCGAAAGGCGTTCCAATTAACCACATTAATTAACCACTAGTAAAACAGGGACATTGCACCATTTTCTATCATGATGTGCAACACATTTACTGCTGTTATACTACTGGTGCATATAAAAAGGGTGTGGCGAAGTGGGTGGAGCCGCTGTTCCACTATTGGTGCATTCAAAAAGCTCTTATCTCTCAGGTTCAATTCCCTCACACATTCAGCATAATTAAAGAGGTGGAACTCCGCAGAAATCGGGACACCTGTGTGGAGCTTGGAAACTCACGGGTGCTATCACACTGCGGACAGGTAATGATGCCTGGGTTCTACAAATGTTTATGGGTAGGTAGAGTTATTCATAATAGTGAAAATAGTACATAGCACAATGAAAATCGTCTATGCCGTCTTTCTCTCTATTAATTTGGTCCATTGAATTGCGCTATTAGTGCGGAAACCCTGTAAAAACCATGACAAAATAAGCAAAAACTTGGCCTTATGAGCAGAAGTTAGTGAATTGAATAGAGTCCAAGTAAACTATGAACTTACCTGCTCCGCAATTGTTACCAGTAGAGCTAGCCCAAGTGCAATAGCCGTATGCATTGTTGCGTTTGGAATGGTGTTGGGGTGCTGGGACGAAACTTTTATACTGGCTCGAACCGGCCCGCGGATGACTTCTGTTTTGTTTTATCGTTTGTCTGCTTTCACCGGCTCAAGCTTGTTGGTAAACGAGTCACGTCGGTGCACTTTACTCTTACGCGCGGTCTGCTCTTGAGATTGTCGTGCTCTTTGTACTCTTGGGTTGGTTTACTGTGGAACTAAGGTGTTGGTGACTGTTCTACAGCATTTTTTCAAGGATTTTATGGAGAAAAAAAAAGGTGGCTTGAAGGTGCTTTTGCAAAAAAAAAAAGAAAGAAAGCTAAAGCCTTGCTTGGCAATATCTATGCTGTAAAAGGGTTGCGAATGTTTGTAATAAATGCTCATACCATTTTTGTACTGATTACCCTGTAATTACAATTTCTAACCTTTGCTAGAGCACTTCTGAGGTCTCAAACTAGTACTGCCAGCCAAAGTAATGGGACCGTTTGTGTTGAAAAACGTTCCAATGCTCTCCACTTAATGTTTGCTCCAGCAAAATCGTGTACCATATTTGCTGTTCGAACAAAACATCAAAGGACAAGTCTGCATCAAAAACGGTAGAACAACTGGCCCATTTCTGTGTCACAACGTGCTGAAAAGCTAAAGTGTGATGAATTCGGCTCGCAGCTGGTTTCCTTTGAAGCAATGGCCCCGCTATTGTTTTAGAAGTTTCATTCAAATGTAATAATCAGGAGACGTTTTCCATTAATTTCCTATTTTTGTTTCTCCTTCTTTGACCGCGGGCACACATATGTTATTACAGGACGTTTATCTCAACTACTCACATGGTAGCTCCTTATATGGCAGAAACCAGTTCCTTGGAGGCCTTTTACTTTGAGGGAGTTAGGATAAAATATCCACTTGGATACAAGATGTCACCTGCGTATGCCCTGAAGCTAGCCAATACTCATTAAGTGCTTTTGTTTCAGGTATGTGCCTACTTTCGCCCTTTAGCATGAGAATGACCAGTTCAAATTTTCTTTAGGCTCTATCTATGACATTTCTATAATTTCTACTTCTATTTTTTTTCAAGATTTGTAATTCATCTTGGTATTTTTATGTTGCGATCCTGACGCTCTTCTTTTACTTTTCTTATCAACAGAGATTCGTTTCGGGCTGTGTACTATACGATTTACTACCCCTGGATGCGGTCGAGATTTTATTGAGCCGTATTTGAAGTTGAGATCAGCTTTACTGCAGCCCAAACTTTGTACCCAAAGTGCTCCCTCGCTAACCTAACTGGAAATTGATGGTTGTTAGACACGTGTTTAGCAAATATTTGCTTACTGACGAGGTCTTCACGTTCGAGTATACAGCACTTGTAATGAGTCTGAAGAACTTGTCCCGGAAATTTACAGGCGAATGCTTGGTATTTATTTGGTTTACTCATGCGACAAAAAAACATGGTGAAAAATTCATTAAAACGAAATTATGCAATCATTTGGAGTGTTTGCATTATCACCAATTTATGATATTCTTTTAACTCTTTAGCCATATCCAAAAAAAAATCTAAGAGCAAGCAAGTACTGGATCTTCCGTCCCTGTAACGGAAGATCTCATGGCTTCAGCCTCTGTTATAAACAGATCAGTAAGGAGAACTATGCTTAACTCTTTGATTCCTTATTCTATCGTGGCGTTAGGTTGCTTGATAGAGTCCCGATTGAAGTAATTCAGTCAGAGAATAGCCGGATATTCAGAAGTAAGTTAAAAAAAACTTGATTTTTCTCAATTTCTTCAAATCTCTCAGTAGACGACTTTCAGTTTTCTTTCTAGCTCGCTCTTTTGGCCAATGGCGTTCAACTGCTGGTCGTTCTTCACCTCCGTTACCTCCGTATCAACTATTTATACGTGGCTCCTCATCGTAGTGTCTGCTTCTTGTTTTTTTTTATTCTCGTTGTTGCTCGCATGCTCTATTTACTAACCACATTCACCCTAGACACCGTCGCACAAGTAATTATAAAAGAAATGAGCCACACTTTTTTCGCGGTTCACCTATGCAACCTTGGTTATACCACTTCAGTCCATCGCCACACCAAGTATTTGCATGAATTTATCCTTAGAATATCCTGTATACGCAGGGGCTCAGTTGGTACCTGCGTGCCGAAGTTCCGGTATACTCCAGTAGACTAAGCTCTGCTGGGCACGTGGCCAACTGGTGCGGATTAATTTGCCTTGTTTCAATTATTTCTAATTTACTGGCCTTGGTCTGCTGTGGGTACGCGGTTGCCGTTGTCTCCAGCTGTTGGCTTTATTTGTTAAAGGAGCTGCGAAGGTGCCTAGCAATTGGTGGTTCTTTTACTAGCTAGTGAACAGATTGTTATTACTAACACTGTTTTATGGAGCACTGAAAAATTGTTTTTCAGTGTAGCAAATGAATAAATAAATATCTACCCGCGAAGAAAACAGCCAAAGAGAACAGGGTACAGAACGAAATGGTCGAAACTACCATACCAGTTAGAGTGAGCGCAGTGAGCGTGCTTAGATGGGCATATGTGCTTGAGCGACGTGATCAGGTGCGAAACGAAGACATAAGAACAGTGATGCAATCGGCGCCCATACAGCTAAATCTGCGTACACACAGGTTGCGATGGTTTTGTCATGTTATGAGAAGATCACCGCTACATCCTACCTGAAGGCTTCGGAGATGGAAGTTACCGACAAGCGCCCCAAAGGCGCACCGGAAGAACGAGGGAAGGATGCCATATATAAGAGTATGAAAGAGCTTGAAGTCACCAAGTATGGCGCTCAGGATCGTGAACTATGGCACAGGTGAACCAGAATGGTGAACTTAGTGAATGCGTGGGACAGACGCCAAGGAGATGAAGAAGCAGTTAGACTAACGCATGGGTTGCTAAGTCCTTACGTAGCAGGTTTCTTCGAGGTAAAGTTCAAAAAATAACGTCTCCGTGAAAGTTACGCGATTTGCCAGCAATAAAGTTGACGTATCACATTTCAAAAGAAAAGAAGTACAGTTTGAGGCGCCTATGATTTGTTGTCGTAACTGCCGTTTATCACTCAACAACTTAAGAGTTGAGCGGAACTATCCACTGCACTACCACATCTTTATACCATGCACATGTTTGAGATTAGGCGGCCATTTGAGCAAAACATCCAAGCGATTCACATGATATGTAGTAAGCTGATGGAGTTGGAATAACGCAGTTGCACACCTCTTTTATCATGCTGAAACGTCTTCATGTAAGCACCGCGAAAGTTCAGAGCTTTAGTGCTCCGAAGGATAACAACGATTCGATCACGCAAAGATCTGTGTAGCTGTGGATACTCATGCTGTAGATCTTCCGGATCCCCTTCCATTTTGAGCGCGACAAAAGTCAACCTCTGAAGCGCTCAAGGGCTACGGATTCTAGAAACAGCGGCTTAAGGATAGACAGGCAATTGATAGATGTGTATTGATAGATCAAAGTTGATATGTACTGAGTCATCGCGATTGGGCCTTAGGTCAAGCGCATGATCGTTCCTACTAGTGTCTCAAAGGACTCCGGATGCGAATCCATGGTGAGGACCGCGGTTGTAGAGAATTTTCGTTTTTTTTTCTCTGCCACGCTGTGATTTTACGGCTATTTTTCACTCCCATTACCCGTTTTTTCACGTACCTTGATATTTTACTCATGGACATCCCTAATTCGGAAAGTTTTCGCTGAAACTGATGTTCTTCTTCACTAAAAATTGTGGAACATTCAAATGTAAAACGAAACTTGGGAAAATATTTATTGATGCCATGTATGTACAGACACATGTGTTCCAGGCAGACTTCTCTTTCGCGTATTCAGCGTTACCTACAGCACCTAATGAGGAAGCAGTCGTTGATGTGTCCGGAACATCTGCGCCAAATCGTGTGGGATCGCTAGACCTGAAAATGGAGGAGCTGAGAAGGTGTGGTTTCTCTTCCTACATATACATACGCCATATTCATTTATATTATTACTATTTAGTAATGAAAAAGAAAAAAATCCTGTATATAAGTCCTCTAACAATCCAGCATTAGTACAATACTTTTTATCTTGAAATTTTCGACAAATTTTTATACAATGCCCGTAATCCGATGATAATGGACCTAAGGAGTAAGGCTTTGCGATGAAAAGTTTCCTCAACACTTTAATAAGGAGGATATTCTGGGTCTAAACATCTTAACCGTGGAGCATTAGAATAAAAAAGGTTTCTACCACTTGTGGAGCCGAAAGTTACCAATTCGCTCATCTGAAATCTTCAAAAATCACTGCTCACCTTTATCTTTCTCGGCTCCAGAGTGAAGAAATTGGCTTGGATGGGAGAGCTCCCAGAAACCTGAGGTTGAGCACTTGTAGGAGCATACAGTTGTGGCAGTTCATACTGCGGTATCACTTGATTCTGGTCGCACTCAGAAACTCCACACCCTGCCGGGCTCGGTGCAGGAGTTGAACTAATGGTCACAGAATCTTGGTCCATGCCTAGTGACTGCTGAGGTAGAGCCGTTTCTGCACTGATTGAGCCCGTAGTGAGCGGCTCATATGGAAGCACCTGTTGGGATTGAATTGCTTCTGCATCGGTTGGACCAGGAAACAGCATTGGTTCACCTCCAAGCCCTTGTTGGAGTTGAGCAGCACCCGATTGGCCTGGAAATAGCGGCTGGAATTGAGGGACCGGGATATCTGAGCCAGTCGTCAGCGCAGGTTGAGCTGCGAGCCCTTGTTGAGATTGAGGAGTTCCTGCTTGACCTGGGAATACTGGCTGGAATTGAGGAATCGGAATATCCGAGCCAGCCATCAGCGCAGGTTGACCTGTCAATCCCTGCTGAGGCTTGGGAGTTTCTGCCTGGCCTGGGAATAGGGGCTGGAACTGAGGAACTGGGACATTTGGGCTAGGGCTAGGAACCGGCGTAGGTTCGCCTGCTGGTAATGGCTGGGCTAGAGCTGCTAGATCCGCACCAGGCTGAGCAGGAACCAATGTTGGTTGACCAGCGAGAAATTCTGGAAGGCTAGGTGTTCCCGTAGTTATCTGCCCAGGAAACAGTAATTGCTCTCCTGCAAGCCCTGGTTGAGGTGACGGGACTTCTGCGGCGGCTGGGCTGGAAATCATCGGTGATTGGCCGGTAAATAGTGGCTGTGGCTGAGAGAGCCCCGCAGCTGGGTTAGGAATCAGCGTTGGTTGTCCTGCAAGAAGAGGCTGAGGTTGGGCTACGCGTTTTTGACCTGCGAGAAATGGCTGCAGCTGAGCAAGCCCGGCCGCGACTGGGTTGGGAATAAGCATTGGTGGACCTGCTGGTCCTGCGAGGAGAGGTCCAGGCTGGGCCACAACTTTCGGACCAGCCAGAAGTGCAGCCTGACTAGCGAGGAGTTGCTGTTCCTGTAAGCATTTCGGTGTACAACTTGGCATGCACGCGATCGCGCACTGAGAAGAAGCGACAGCGGTTTGGCTGGCTACGGACACCGCTTGTTCAACGTGCAGCTGCTGATGTTCCTGGATGCACTGACGGGTACAGCCCGGCATGCAGGCGGGCAAGCACTGCGGCCCAGCCGCGACATGCGTCTCCTTGACGGCGATCAGCTGTTGTTTCAGGACCGACGCAACTTGTACACATCGCTGCTCGCACGACTGTTTGCACAGAGGAGTGCAGACTGTAGAAGTGAACAAATCGCCACACGAGTGTCCACAGCTCTGCTGGCAGACAGGCATGCATCGGGCTGGTGAGACGAGTTTCGGCATCACAACTCGGATCGGGACCACTTGCTGCGGCATGCACGATTGCGAGCACGTGAATCCGCATCGTGAACGGCACGTCGAGGCGAATTTACTGCGAGCACATGTGGGGATGCAGGTGTGCTGACACGAAGCACGACACGTCGAGATCTGGGATTGGACGGCACAAGCACAGGACGACTGTAGGATGGGTCTCATACAGGTGCAATGTGGGCTGAGACCAGCTTGACAGCTACATGAGCCCGGAGCGATGGAAGCACATGGACATTGCCGTTTTTCACGAGCGGGTGAGGCCTGAAATAAGGATGTAGGAATTCATCGCCTATCTTGGATCAGGTAACTGCTTCCAGAATTTTCTTTGCAGTACAGCACACATCTGCTAGCCTTCCTACTGCCACAGCTATTACCATGCATTTTATGGAGACTATGAACTGCCAAAGAGATTCCGTATGTACTGACATTTATTTATTTATTTATTTTTTCATTATGCCTAGTACCGAATGAAAATCGAACATCCTAATTCAGATATCTCATCGTACCCAATCTAAAAAATTTGAATTTTGAGAAACAAGAGGCCCCCAAACCACTTCTTATCGTTCCTCAAGAGATGTATTATACTTCTACCTGTGTTCCAAAACTTCGAGTGTTTAAGTTATTCGAAATCGAATTTTTCGAATTAGAGTATATCCGATGCATTATTCAGCCTGGAAAATAATACTGATTAGTTTTTTTTAGATATTCCGGGTTTAGAAAGGATGGAATTCATTGTTGCAATGAGATTCATCCGGAAATTCTCCTCATTTATCTTGTGGAAATCACTTGCCCTTCCGGAGAATTCACTAAAATTTCCTTGTTTCTTTCCTTCTTCAATAGCGGTAGAATTCCTGACCTGATGAAGAAAAAACAAAAGAATGACTAAGACTCTATTGTTACATCCTGTAATCGTGTTGAAATCTCAGTTATGAAGTATTTTCTCACGTGGTAATCGGTTTGCATAAGTTCCTCGAAAATAGGGGGAAATAGGGTATAGAGCGTCAAGGGGGAAATAGGGTATAGAGCGTCACACCTGTCAAAGGTGGAGCGCTCAAGCTCTGCGATTGGCTGCTTGCGTAAAATGGCCAATCACGGAGCTTGACTCCGCTACCCCTCCGGGTATAATGATCCATACCCGGAAAAATAAGGTGACGTTGAAGTGGATTGAGGGGCTGTTACACCATCTTATAAAAAAGACGTATATTTCTGGGGCTGCATGCATCATTGAGATTACCCAGGGTAAGCGTGGTAACACCGCACAAATCTACCCATAGTTAACATGGGCGTCAACACATTTGCCCTAGGTAATCCCAGTGATGCATCCAGGCCCGGCTGGTGGAGATTCAAGAAAAAGATCTCGAAAATTGGTTGGAGTTGTGTCGTGCCGAAGTAATGTGAGTCATTTTTGCTTAGAAGAATCCAGAAAGATGTTAGAGGTATCGGTCATAGGAAAATACTTTCATTTTCCAGTTATATTTACAAAAGGGCTTTCTAGAAAAATACACAATGAAAACGCTTGGAATTTAAGTAGTGAAACTGGTCCCTTACCTGTTCAGTTGC
Source organism: Ancylostoma ceylanicum (assembly GCA_000688135.1). Taxonomy (NCBI): domain Eukaryota; kingdom Metazoa; phylum Nematoda; class Chromadorea; order Rhabditida; family Ancylostomatidae; genus Ancylostoma; species Ancylostoma ceylanicum. Next base: position 384,629 of record JARK01001368.1, on the reverse strand, counting down.
TGCTACTAGCAGTACAAACCCCAGTGCCAAAGCTGTACGCATTGCTGCCGTTGACATGATGAGCAGCTTACGAGCCGGCTCCTTTATACTCGGCTGGACCGGACAAACACGATCAAGACAATTTTTTTCGTTCGGTCGACTGTTATCCTTCGCAACACCTGTGCAACCGGAGACGCGTGGTATGACGAGGATTAAGCTGCACGCTTAGGTAAATTCTCAGAGCCGGCACCTGTACTAGATCCTTGATGTATCGCTTGTAAGGATGTTAACAAGCAATAAAAAGCGGGCTATGGCTTATGGATACCTTTTCCATTGATGGCTAAGTACGAATAGCTCCAGGATGTTGTTTTAAAGGCTGATTTTTTGAGAAAGAAATCTAGTTACAAGGAACTTACCTTCCTTGAATACTGGGAATAATGGCTAACTTGATGGCTAACTTGAACCAGCGAAAAAGGGAGGGAAAATTGGATAAAACGACTAGCGTGGTAGTTGTTTCACCCCTCACATCCCGTGTAGGACCTAACAAAAGATCATGCTTAAGTTAATCTCTATGATAGGGCTAGCTTGAATTACCTGTGCTAAGCATGTACGTGCTCCAGTTGGGCTTTCTATTTGTTTTCTCCGCTGTTTTAGTGTGCTGCACTTGTTCGAAACAAAGTACAGTTTCCAGATTTTGAAGGAAAAGTCTTTCTGCAACAAATTTTAAAGTGGCCTGCTTTCAGAACAGAGGCCAGACTTGGACTAAACACCAGTTTCAACGATAACGTGGGGACTCGGAACGTACCTCGCCTTAACTAGCCTTGCTAGCGCCACACAGTATACCTGAAATACTTCAAATTTGGGTAAGTAAACCTTTATTATTATCCTGGTACTTTTCTGTCATCCAGCCATCTATAAGGTGCATGAACGCAGAACAATCGCAAAATGGTTTACATACTCGCTTTAGTTTAATCGCGCACACTCAGGAAATTCCCGGAGTAGTCCAGAAAAAAAACATTTCATTTAAATCTACCAACAACGTCTACAAAACATACATTCCTGGTTCACACCGAATTCTTCACTACATTATTAGCGATTATCATCGGTTGGTTCATCGACAATTTTGGTTTGAAAAATTAGTTCAAAATTCGAAATTACTTTCAATTCCTTTAAAAATTCAAAATTAGTCTCAATTCCTTCATACGATTGAATGATGACCAGTGAATTCATAATGAATGTCTCGTTTTGGATGTTATTTGTACGACATTGTGTGGTTTCCTTCCCGCATTGCCATCCTTCTCTCGATCATTCCTCTGTATGGGTTATTTCTTACTATTGATAATAGAAATCGCAGTACTTGGCTTTTTTTCTGAGCTTTTACGAATCTTTTACTATGGCATCTCTCCGTAGCTTTCTTCAGTCTCTTTTTTTTGTTTTCCTGCAACCATGTACTCTATTGGTCCTTTCTTCTCGGTATTTCCCCGTGGTATTTCTAACATTGCAAGAGTAGTAAAACCAGATTTGTAGGTTGTCACTATTCTTTCCAATGCTTCCTTGGAATTTCTTGGAGCTATGGTAAGAACTTCTTTTCAAGAACAAATGGATGTGCATAGATGGAAAAGCCATCGAATGATCCCCTTATATAGTTATGTAATTTTTAGCATGAACTTGTTGATATTTTCGCTATCCCCATATAAGGGTTCGCTTCAGGTCCAGTGGTTTCTTGTCAATAGGAATTTGTAATCTGTCTAGTCTGATGTTGTTAGTTTAACAGAAACCTACAAATGATGTTTATCCACTGTCGTGACGTTCGTATTTCGCTGACGTGGACATCGAAAAACTTGTCTCCCAAGAGTTTAGCTGGCAAGCGCACCATTTTTTTTCGTAACTTCCGGTTACTGTGCACTTCGACCAGGTTTTCTTTTTCGAGTGGTGTTAAGATGAGAAATCTTCAAGAACTTCTCTGCTGAAATGCCGGGAGGTAGAGCTGAACCTCCTAGTTAATCTCAGTGTGGGAAAGGCGGTGATCCCCGCGCAGTTACCCCTGACCGTCTGATGGCCGGGAAGTAAATTTTTACCGTAGGTTGGGTTGACGGGGAACTTTGCTATTCTACTCAGCTTTGTTTTTGATGTATTGTGATCCCTTACTATTGCATTTTTCGAAAGAAAATTACCTCGGGGTGTTGAGTTCCACAAATATGTTTTTCCGTACAAACTTGTTATCTGTAGGTTATATTATGACGCGATTATTAAAAATTGAAGCAATACTTGAATAAATGAATGAATGAGTTGAATGAACAGACACTAATTCTCTTTAAAGCAGAGCGAGAAAAGTGATGAGGCAGTTTTCACCTCCTAATTCCAGACGGCGTTCTGCCGCCAAGATACTAGATTTCCAAAAAATAAAAACAAAGGTGTTAGGTAAACCGAAGTGTGGAATGAGGGATTTTTTTAAACTATACATTATCATTTCTCCGATAAAGCTCTACTCTTTCATTCTTATCTTTTCCAACATTGAATATGTAGTTCGTGATCATAGCCGACAATTTTCATTCACAACATAAATTTTCCTTAAATTATCATTTTTCCAGTCGTATTGTTTTTCTGTGCTGCAGAAAAATATGCTGAAGTCACAACTGTTCCAACACCTTCTTCAACAGGTATGTCCTAATGTGCAGTTTAGATAGTATGATCATGGATTTGAACGAAAAAAAAGGGAAAAAAAGACAAATTTCATAGCTCATCAGTGACTTCAGCCCGTCTTAAACAGCGGAGGCCGCAGAAATGCCCAGTCTTGGGGGGGGGGGGGGGGGGGGGGAA